>JAUTDX010001396.1:0-96177 GCA_030844895.1 Ambrosia x helenae | reverse complement strand
AAACTTGAGTAATTTCCAGCAACTATTTAGTAAGAAGGGTTTTATTTGGTGTGGGAAATGTTTATGGGAACTAAGTATGAAGGTAAATGAAAGTTTTGACACAAATTGGCCTAAAACCCAAACTAGCGGGGTTTAAATTGCCAAACTAACAAACTTGACAGAAATTCTTGTTTAAGTAGTGGTTGGAGACATAATAAAATCCCTAAATCAGATTGAGGTCTCTAATTTTGGCTAGGGTTCTTATACATCCATACCTAACACAAAATTGAAGATGAAAATGAAGAGGATTTGATGATGCATGATGGAATTGAGCTATAAACTAGAATGGACAAGTATCCTCAAGCAAGGTATGGTTACAACCCCCCACTAATCTGAATGTGAATGACATCATATGTTGTAGAGGTGTAAAAGGTTGATAAAACCATAAATTATGCAAGCTTTGCTTACGATTTCGTTATGCTTATCTACTAATGTGTTAGAATAATGTTTGATAAAGATGAATTTGTTACTAATGGGAAAGAATCAGAGCTCATGAATGATAATGATGGAAGTAAGTAGGTTATTTATGTTTGATATGGATCCCTTATTAGTACCTAAGAGAAGTGTAGATGAGTAGAATGGATCATGAACTTTGAAATGTTCTATAAAATGATATAATCATGTAATGAGGTGTACTGTAGTTGGTTAGAAAGGTTCTAAGTATAATTCAACTCACTTTAAGTATACGAAACTGAGTTGAGGATTAAACGGGTCAAAACATGATGTTAAAGTGACTACTCTCGGTTTTAAACATGCGGTATGGGAGCGTTTTTGCTTTGTCCTGTTCTTGTAAAAATCGTATAAAAATCAAAGAAAATTCGTATGTAGCCAAGCCTGGTATGCTCGGAAAGCTCTCTGAGTCATTTACGTTTTATCTTTCACTGTGTTGAACTAGTTCGGGGTGTTAAACGGGTCAAAATCTATGATTTGCAGCAGCTATGCAGTTTTTTCAGCATGTTGTTTGGAACCATTTTAGTTGTTGTCCTGATTTTTGAAAAATCATAGGAAATTCGTTATAAGGTGTGCTATAGAAGTTTGCGAAGGTATTAAAGCCTCGACGATCCATATTTGAACATGTTAATCTTGTTCGGATTTTAAATGGGGCAAAATGGTCAATTACAACAGCTATATAGAAAATTGATGCACATTAATAATGTTAGTATTAATAAAAAGGCATTAGATTATATATACTTGCTGTAGGCATGAAGTGTTGATTGTTAGGAATATATAGCACCTTATGAAACAAAATCACTTACTAACTAATTTGTATAAGTAACTTCACTAACGGGTCATACGACTAGTGAATGAAAGAATTATAAAAAAAACTAGTTGTTGAATATATAACATGCTTTGATGAATAAGTGTGTGTGAATCCATAAGGTGTGATAGTCATGTTAATGGTCGACTAATCTAATCATCTTGTGGATACAATGTGGTAGTTTGACTCTGACAAACTAGGTAGGGGCGTGGAGAGAAACGGATCAAACAAATACAAGTTCAAGTATGAAGCTCGCAAGGACACAAGGTAAGTATTCTTACACTACTAGACAATAAATATCATGTATGTGTTGTGTATTATTGATAAATCTTGTGTATTGGGAAAAGGGATAGCACCCCAACTGGTTAAGTCCGTTAAATGGGTCATCTCATGTGAAACTATAATAGTACATACTTATGATAAGCAATGGATCAATACGTTCTGACCGAATGGTGAGATTCATCAAACGAGTCAACTAATAAGATTAAATGAAGGTTTAGATGTTATCGCTTGAATAAAGTAATTAAGCATTTTAGATAAATTGGTCAAGTGTTGTTATCAACTTTGAACCATAGATAAAATCTTGAATATTAGAATGTTATGAAATATGAGCCTTGACAGGTCAAATGGTGATGTTCTCATCATTTGTGCCCGATACTTGATGCTTGTATCTTAAGCATAAAAATTGACGATATTAAACGGGTTTAGTGGTGATACATCACCATTTGAATCCTGAGAAATTAATGTTAGTCAATTTAGAATTTCATACGCTGAGTACATTGGATAAGGGGCACTTGATGCCAAGAATCTTGAAAAAGGATGGCAAAGTGTGGAAATGTGTCAACGCTACCTGTAAGTCCTTAGATTAGTGGACAAATTTTGATCCAACAAAAGTTGGGTAATAACAACCCACTTGATGTGTGGCTAACTAATCGGTAAAGTTATTTAGTTAGTTAAGCGTAATGCACACCTAAGGCGCGTAGGAAAGGAACGAGAAGGGATAATGAGGGAAATGGTAAACACCATGCGCGCATGTAGGGCTGTAAACAAACAAAACGTTCAGCGAATAGTTCGTGAACTGTTTGGCGGGAAGCTCGTTTGTGTCTGTTCGTTTAATAAATGAACGGACACAAACCAAAATTTATGTTCGTTTAGTTAAAACACGAACTTGAACAGAGGTCGCGTTCGTTCATTATGTTCGTGAATGTTTGATACCATGTTCGTTTATGTTTTTTTTGTGCTCATTCGTTCGTTAGAGGTTTTAACTTTTTATTTTCAATGTAAGTATTTCAAATTTCCTATTGGTAGATTATCTATATATATTAATATTCCAAAGGCTTATATCCTACATGACATTTAAAGAGGCTATTCTCTCCCTTAAGAGTGTCATGTAGGATCCCATGTGACACCTATGTGGACTAATTAAAAAACAAAAGCAATTGAGTTATTTTAGGAAAAGAAAAGAATTTAAAAACAAAATTAAATACCATAACTTTTAAATGTTAATATCTTTTATATACGATTTTTTTTTAAGAAAAAAATTACACCAAATTAACGAGTGTTTTATTATCTTTCCAACGACTACCATAGTGCTATATAAAAACGGAGAAAAAAACGACTATTTTTTGTGGGGTTTTTGTTTTCAAATATATTTTACTCTATTAATAAATCACTACTTAGGTTTTTTATATTTGAATAAGAAACGATAAATATAACTTCATAGGCAGATATTCGTTATTTTTTATATTTGAATATGATAACTTATAGCAGAGATTTGTTCAAAATAAATAAATAATAATAATAATAATAATAATAATAATAATAATATTCATTAATCATGTATTGGCAAGTCATTAATCATGTTGTCATATTAGATATTTTATTATGTCACATTAGATATTTCAACCCCAGGACGCTCCCGAGATAAAAGCTAGTTTAATATATTCTTTGCCTATTTTGATTAACTATTATTTGGGTGTATTAAACGAGGATGCCAAGTTTAATATGATATTTTATTAATGAGACATTCTGTTATGGTAATTCTGTGATCAAGATTATGTCATGTATGCTTAGGTAATTAGATTTGTATATTTTTGGGCGGACATTGTGATGAAAAATACTGATTTTAATCGAAATGAATACTTTTTTTGGTTCCTTTACATTCATTTGTGTTTGTTTATGTTCGCTTTTGTTCAACACCTAAATTTGACAAATAAACACAAATGAACACACTCATTTCCTAGAAAAAAAGAACACGAACAAAACATTTCGTTCAGTAAATGTTCATGAACAGGTTATTTTCTTAACAAACGAACACGAATAGAAAATCTCGTTTGTTAAGTGTTCATGAACAGTTTGTGAACATGTTTTTTGCTTAACAAACAAACACGAACAAGGCCTTGTTCGTGTTCGTTTGGTTCGTTTACAGCCCTATCCGCAGGGGTGTAATTCCCTTTAGACTTACTAAAGGTAACAAGGTTCAAATCAAGAAACGACACCTATGGGTGTTAGGAATGTAAAAATCACCTATAATGGCAAAATGGAAATTTTTGAAACTTGCTAAGGGTCAAACAATAAACCTAGTAATGATAAACAAAAACGAATGATGCTTAATAGCTCTTGAGTAATAAGCAAGTAGAGAAATGAGAAAAAGCTAGACTTAAAAGGGGAGGCTTGATATAAGGTTTAACCTCTCCAAACGGGCCAAACAGACACACTAAACTAATGTAGCTAGCAACTTGAGGAAATCTTAGTGAATTCATGTACACAACCTTGGGGTTGTCCTAAGAAGAAACTCCAAAGGTAACGTTTGGTATGATGGGATAGAAAGGGAATGGAATGGACCATTACGAGGTAATGAAAAATATTGTGTTTGGTTGGTCTATAGAATGGAATCACCCTTTCCACAAGGCATTCCGTTCCCTCAAAACCATTCCATCCACCATACATGTTTTTTTTATTCCATCCCTCTCTCACCCTTCATTACCAGTACCATAACCCACAACGACCACCAAATCCCACCACCGCTACCGTCACCACCGCCACCCACTCACAACTGCCGCCACCCACCATCGCCGCCACCCCCACCGCCTCCACTACCTGCCACCGTCACCCACCACAATTGCTTCTACCTACCACAATTGTCGCCACCCACCACCACCCACCACCGCGCCACCTCCACCCACCATCGCCGTCACCCACCCACTATCACCGTCATCTACCTCCACCTGCCACCGTCGTCACCACCCACCACCGCCACCCTTCACCGCAGCCACCACCCACACACCACCACCCACCATCACCGCCACTAACCACCCACCGTTGCCCACCGTCGCCACCCTTCACCGACGTCGCCGACGCCGCGGCCCGCCACCACGCTACCGCCACACAACACTACCCAACATCACCGCCACCCTTCATTGCCGCCGCCACACACCATAGTAATGTTTTTTTCATTCCCACATGGCAACCAAACAAGACATGCTTTAGTAATAATCAATTCCATTATCTCGTCCATTTCATTCCCTCATCCATTCCATTACCCCGTACCAAACAAACTCTTATTGTGAGTTTACAATCTAGTGCGCCTTGTACAAGTCTTCCGATGTGCACCACAACTTGATCACTACCACCAAGGTTTACTTGGATACAATTTAAGGCTCTGCTAGAGCTGAGGAACTCAGGATGACACTGGGTTCCCTTGTGCATAATATTAACAACATAAATCAACTCAAGTCAAGTCAAGTCTCTTAGTGAACCATTGACTCCATGATTTTAGCCATTGTATTATATTGTACATTATACTTAGTCAACAATTGACTCCATAATCTTAGCTAGAGTTAGTTATAATGTAAGCCTATATAAGGCCTTGATGTATTGTTGATACACACACCAAAACATTACATAATGCAATTATTCAATACAAATCCTATTCTTCTTATGGTATCAAGAGCCTAAAATCTCCCTTGAGCCATCTTCGATCCCAACCCACTCGACAGACCCCTTCTGTCCGCATTCTACCTCTTTTTTTCTTTTGATTCACCATGGCCAAACAAATCACCCACATTACCGCCGCTACAAACCCAAAACCAAGGGCCACCTCGAACTACCAATACCAACACTCGCCCAACTCGCCAACAAAACACCTATTGCTACTATTGTAACATTCCCGGACATGACACTAAAGATTGTCACAAACTTAGTCGTTTCCTACGAGAACACAATGTCTCGCCTCAAAATACCAACACCCCGGTGGTTAACTACACCACCCCTCACCCAACGGCTACAACCTCATCTTGGATATGGGACACGGGTGCGTCCAACAACACCGCGAACAACAACCAACAATTTCCCGTTCTTTCCGAATACGAAGGACCCGATAAGATCGTGCTAGGTGATGGTAAAACTCTCCCTATAACTCATATTGCTCAAACAACTATTCCAACAAAATCTCGCCCACTTCTTTTAAATAACATTTTAATTGCTCCTAATCTTAGAAATAATCTACGGAGGACACGGGGGGGGGGGGGGGGGCGCCTCATGCGGGGAGTGAACATCAATGGTGTCTACTATGGACCAATCTCCTTTTCTCCTCAAGTCAACAACACCCAAACAAACTCTCTTCTCATGTGGCACCACATACTTGGACATCCATCGCTTCAAGTGTTCAAATCTTTAATTTCTAGATTGGGACTTCGTTTTAATAAGGTGACCCGTGAGTCTTTTCATTGTACTTCATGTTCCCTAAATAAAAGTCACAAACTACCTTTTGGCAAAAACTCTTTTGTTGCCAATCAACCTCTAAAACTTCTCTACTCCGACGTATGGGGTCCCGTAAAAACGTCAATCGATGGCTTTAAATATTATGTCATTTTTGTTGACTATTTTACCAAATACATTTGGTTATACCCAATCAAACGAAAATCCGATGTCAAAATTCTTTTTCCACAATTTAAATCTCTTGTTGAAAATTTTTTCAAAACCAACATTGTTGCGTGGGTCACTGATAATGGGGGTGAATATGTGGGTCTTTCACCTTATCTTGCCTCTCAAGGTATTTCCCATTACACGACACCACTCACACACCGGAACAAAACGGTATTGCCGAACGACGTCACTGACACGTTGTGGAAATCGGCCTCGCATTACACCACTACTCCCACTTACCACAACATTTTTGATCCCATGCCTTTCAAACCGCAACCCACCTAATCAATCGTTTGCCTACACCATTCCTTAACAACAAATCTCCCTACGATATGTTGTTCAAAACCGCTCCTACTTATTCCAAACTCAAACCGTTTAGTTGTCTTTGCTACCCATGGTTACGACCCTATGCTACATCCAAACTCCACTCCCGTTCAACGGCGTGCATATTTCTTGGGTACTCATCCTCCAAATCGGCATTCAAATGCTATGACCCTACTAGTCACAAACTATACCACTCTCGCCACGTTGAATTTATCCCACATATTTTTCCATCTCAAACCACCAACCCCCAACCCAAACACATGTCATTTGACTACTTCCTATCCACTTACCAATCGCCCCAATCAACCTACTCTTCTAACCAACCCACTCCAGACCCAAACATCTTGCATCATCCAACCCCTACTCCACAGCCCACATCACCCGAAGCCCAAACCCCTACTCCACAAACCCACGGCCCACCTCCTTTACTTCCTCAACACAACCCACCCTCCCACACAACAGGCCCAAACAACCCAACCGCTTCCCATTCTACCGACCCTAGCTCACCAATGTCTTCATCCAACACATCCGATGATCCCACGAACTCACCTCCACATAACCCACAACCACCTCGTCGACAACCAAAACCCAACTCAAAGTATTACAACCCCAACTTTGTCAACTCTACCACCATTCACCCTCTACCGGTTTCTCTTGAACCATCCACTTATACTCAAGCCTTGAAAGATCCGGATTGGATCCATGCCATGGATCTTGAGTATAATGCTCTCCTTCATAAAAACACTTGGGAACTTGTCCCTCACACAACCCAAACTCCCATTGGATGCAAATGGGTATTTCGAATCAAACGCAAACCCGATGACACGATTGACAAGTACAAAGCCCGTCTAGTTGCCAAAGGGTTTCACCAACAATATGGAAAAGACTATCATGAAACATTTAGTCCAGTTACTAAACCAGTTACCATTCGCACCGTTCTCTCTATTGCTCTTTCAAAAGGATGGTCTTTACGTCAGCTAGACGTTAATAATGCGTTTCTTCATAGGACTCTTCACGAAGATGTCTTTATGGTGCAACCTCCCAGGTTCACCAATACGGAATTCCCACGTCACATTTGCAAACTCAAAAAATCCCTCTATGGGCTTAAGCAAGCACTGCGTGCTTGGTACATTGAACTAACCAACTTTCTCACTCGTTTTGGCTTTAAAAAATGCATTTCTGACCCCTCTCTCTTTGTATACAATCTCAACAACATCACTTGCTACCTCCTTGTGTACGTTGACGACATTGTCCTCACCGGCAATCACAATCCATTTATAGATTCCTTTGTTCAAGCCCTAAGCAACCAACTCTCTATCAAAGACTTAGGCTCTCTCCATCATTTTCTAGGAATCGAAGTCACTCCTACGCCTCATGGTCTATTTCTTTCCCAACATCGCCACATTCAAGATATTCTTACCACCTTTAAAATGGATGGTGCAAAAGAGGTTCTCACTCCTTTAAGCACTTCCGACTCTTTTTCTTCCTTTGACCCCACTCCCCAGTCGATCCCACTCCCTACCGCCAACTTGTAGGCACCTTGCAGTATCTTGCCTTCACACGTCCCGACATCTCCTTTGCCGTCAATAAATTATCTTAATTCATGCACTGACCTAAACAATCACACTGGCAAGCTCTCAAACGGGTACTCCGCTATTTGAAAGGAACAGTCCATCATGGGTTGTTCTTGAAACGCAATACTGACTTAAACTTGCAGGCTTTTTCAGACTCAGACTGGGGCGGTATTAATGATGGGGGACGGTCCACTACAGCATATCTCATATATCTTGGGTCCAATATCATCTCTTGGAAATCTGCTAGATAAAAAACTGTCTCTAGATCATCTACAGAAGCTGAGTACAAAGCACTCGCTAATGCTGCGGCTGAACTCTCATGGGTTAAAAATTTACTTGGTGAACTCGGGCTCCCAATTATGAGCACCCCATCGCTTTACTGTGACAACACCGGAGCTACTTATATATGTGCAAATCCTGTTTACCATTCCCGCATGAAAACACATCGCTCTTGACTATCACTTTATGCGGGAACAAGTCAATTCCGGGCAACTCAAAGTTCTTCATGTCAGCTCCAAGGATCAACTTGCGGATGTGCTCACCAAACCGCTTGCACATGCACCCTTCCTATATTTTTGGTCCAAGATTGGAGTCTCCAACGGATCCTCCATCTTGCAGGGGCGTATTAACAACATAAATCAACTCAAGTCAAGTCATGTCAAGTCTCTTAGTCAACCATTGACTCCATGATTTTAGCCATTGTATTATATTGTACATTATACTTAGTCAACAATTGACTCCATAATCTTAGCTAGAGTTAGTTATATGTAAGCCTATATAAAGGCCTTGATGTATTGTTGATACACACACCAAAACATTACATAATACAATTATTCAATACAAATCCTATTCTTTATACATAACATCCCCTCCCTTTGAGTACAAAGTGTTTTAGGAAATTTCATTTCACTTTGTTATATTTGACATTGGTCTTTTGATATAACTGGCCTATACTTACCGTTACGTTGTCGTTCAAGGCCCATGGTTTGATTGATGTCATTTGTTGCGTTGTGTCCTAACAATATTCGTTAACAACCAATAGAGTGCTTGTATCATTCCCTACATTCCTAAGTTTTTTATGAATATTTCTATGTGTTGAAGATGCATCCTACTTCGTAGTTATCACTAATCTTGACCCGCGACTGGGTTTCATCCCATGAACCGTAACCTGGCATGTGTCGAGGCCTGACTCTAAGTCATGGTATTATGTCCTAAGCCACGACTTGACTATGTGACACGATATTATTTCCCAAACCACCAACCTTACCTCTGTGTCACCGTTTGGGCTCATGTTGGTTTCCTTCCAAGCCTTGTTATATGTGTGTGATGCTTGGATTTTTTTTGAAGCCGAACTATGTCACGAGTTGAGCTTGTGTCACAACCTCACAACGTTTATCGACTTTATGTCGTGGCATGGTGACATTTGGTCATTTTATTATGACTAACGGTTTTGTGTTGCGACTTATGATGCTTCCAAGTTATGAAATTGTTACCTCGTCATCGACATGTGACTAAAACTTTTAACCTCATAAGTAAAAATATCATTAAATACACCTTGATACCACTAGAGTAAATACTTTTTATTGTTTTTTTTTTGAACGATCAACAAAGATTTTATTCCACCAAGCTAGCGGGAGACTAGCATACACCTTACATACATATTACACCATATATACAAAATTGATAAAGAAAGTCACCACCCGATGTTAGAAAGATCAAATTTGCGCCAAATATTCCAATCTAAGGATTGTTGTTTCGCCCTAGCTTTAATCCAAAACAAACTTAAAGCCTTAATATCACCGAGGACCTTATGAAGAAGAACTTGCTTTTGATTGAACGCCGCCTCGTTCCTATGTTTCCAAATACACCAAATAGTCGTCAAACAAATCGCGTTATAGGCTTTCTTCCTATTCTTCGAGTCACCCATGTGTTCATGAAGCTACAAAATATCTTTAAAATGGAACAAGAAGATCGAACCGATATTACACCATTGAGCGACAAGTTGCCACAAAATCTGGGAGAAGCCGCATGTTATAAATAGATGATCCGATGTTTCAGCGAATTCACTCCAGAATGGACAGACATCCGAGCCGATGTTAACATTCCGTTTTAGAAGTGCGCTCCTTGTTGGTAATATGTCCAATTCAGCACGCCATGCAAAGATTGCCACCTTTTTTGGGACCCAAGAATTCCATTACATTTATGAAAGAGGCTTGATCGAAACATGATGGACTGAAGTGTCTTTTTAAATCCGCTCACTGTGAAGCTACACCCATCCCCAATCCCCCAAACCCAACGATCAGCTACATTCGAGAGAGCAGGCACAGCCACCGATTGACAGAACTGTTGCAGTTCAACCTGTTCAGTAGCAGAAAGACAGACCCTTTTCCAATCCCAACCCCACCCAATACCCGAATGCAAAACCCGATCCTTTATGACAGCTGCTTTATTCCTTTCCAAGGTGAATAGAGCTGGAAATGCCACAGCTAAAGGAAGATCCATGCCCAGCTATCCAGCTAGAAAGAAACACCCAACCCATTACCCAGAACCCCTTTTATGGCCCAACCCACATCCTCCCCGCACCCTTTAATGACCCGCATGGAAGAATGGACATGTTTCCAAGTCCCGGATATAGAAAGCTTGGCCATGATTGGATTCCAATCCGTGCACGGACTATGAATAGACCAAACAATTTTCCTCTAGAGGGCGGTAGTGTCGGTTTTGAACCTCCACCACCATTTCGCTAACATGGATAAATTTGCATGAGAGAACCGAAGCCTAAGCCACCACTTTCAACCGGAGCACTAACCCTTTGCCACGCAACCCAATTCATGTTCGCCTTTTCCTCCGAGCCACACCAAAAGAACACGCGCCGCAATTTGTCAAGTTCATCAATAATCTTCCTAGACGCTTTAAATAATCAGAAATAGTAAGTGGGTAAAGCATTGAGGACCGACTTAATAAGTGTCATCCGACCACCAAACGATAATGATTTTGCCTTCCAGATGGATAACTTTTTTCTAAATGCATCGACCACCGGCTTCCAATGCTTGCAGGCGTCGACTTGCAATCCTAAGTACGTGAGTGGTAGGGAGCCTGCTCTACACCCCAAAATATTGGCCATGAGTTGTGTTTCCAGATTGTTTACACCGATTCCAAATACACATGACTTGCCCAAATTGATTCTTAACCCCGAGACAAGGTAGAAGCACCTAAGTATCCTTTTGAGATTCAATGCATTAGAAACGGACCATTCCCCAAGAAAGACCACATCGTCCGCATACAACAAGTGAGAAATTGGAAGCTCGCCCGACCCACATCTTAACCCGCGAAACAGCCCCACGTTGGTAGCCCTCCTCATGACCCCCGATAACGCCTCCATTGCAATTAAGAACAGGAAGGGTGAGAGGGGATCACCTTGTCTTAGTCGACGGCTGCACACAAACTCATGAGTTGGCGAGCCATTTACTAAAACCGAAGCACTCGCCGAAGTAACAATCGCCATGATCCACTTGCTCCACTTAGCCGGAAAGTTCATTTGAACCATAACGGATTCAAGGAACTCCCAATTCAATGAATCATACGCCTTTTCAATATCCACTTTAAACATCAAGCCTTGTCGTTTGACTTTCTTCATCCACCCGATTACTTTTTTTTTAAGATAAGAGGACCATCCATGATGTTCCTACCAGATAAGAAAGCGGATTGTTCGGAGAGATTAACTTCCCAATCACTAGTTTTAGTCTTGCAACTAACACTTTAGACAACACCTTGTTAACACACCCCACCAAACTAATTGGACGGTAGTCTTTTAAATCTAACGGGTCCTTTTTCTTCGAGATTAGAGCAATAAATGAAGATGCACAACCTGCACCCATGACTGCCCCATGATAAAACTCCATATCAGTAAGGTCTATATTATCTGCCACCCTATCCAAATCTTCCATAGTTGTCTTGTTTCGACGGTATAAATCTTTCAAGTTCCCCCTTTCAACGCCTATCCACCATTTGATCTTTTTCTTGTGGAACATGAGCTTTGTAAAAATCGCCAAATCTGGTGGACCAGAAAACGAAAAATTTTCTCATAGACCAACCACGTACTGCAAGAATCCTGGAATTTCAACCCAAGAATTGAAAAATCTAAATGGGCTGTGCCCAAAATCCGATGCAACCACAGAAAGTATGATCGGACTGTGATCGGACAATAGCCTAGATAAAGCGGTTACCGAAGCCTCCCCCCATTTGGTTCTAAAAGCACCACAAACCAAGAACCAGTCTAATTTACTTAATTTCTTACCATCATCAGACATGTACGTAAATTTGTGTCCTCCCATGTTGTATTCTTCGACCTCTGCCCTTATAATAAAGTTACTAAAAGCATCAGCATTAGAAGCCACAAAATCTGAGTTCAATCTTTCCGTATGACACCTTACGTCGTTGAAATCCCCAAAGAAAATCCATAGACCAGACCGAGACCTCTTAAAATTCAACATGTCCTCCCACAATCTACGCCTTAACCCAGGATCATTTGGTGCATATACATTAATCTCATTCACCAACTCCCCAGTCGTTATTAGTACACCTGAGGTATCAAGAAAGTATATATTTTTCGACACAGAAGATACCTGGAAAATAGATGGATCCCATATACTGATTAAGCCCCCTGATCTTCCTTTTGCAGGGATTTGCTCTGCACGAAATGCCGACCTTCCCCATAAGCTGCTAAATTGAAAGAAGACCCCTTCTCCCAATTTAGATTCTTGAATCCCCACAAAATGCGAAGCATGGCAAGTTTGCAGGCCCTTAATCCAAGATGTCTTACGATCATCCCTCACCCCATTAAATTAATGCTCGGGAAATTCATTGGTAACCCTTGGCGTCTCCTTCACCATTAATCAATTCCTTGAACTCTGAATCAAAACCACCATGTTCAATCCCTACCAATGACCCAGCTTCAATCGTGAGCCCAACTTCAGGATCAACAAAGTTACCATCGGTTCTAATATTGTTAGGCAATAGACCAGCGTCTTGAGAATGAATAGTAGCCTTCTCCCTAGCCTGATCAACAACCTGTTCTGACGCATCGTTCCGTACCGTTAAGTTCGCCCAGGTGTAGCAGTATTGACCTCCATGGGTGTAGCAGTGGAATCATTAGAAGATAAGTCCTGTTTGGCTGCTCCTGTACCTCATTCATTCTTGTGATTAAGTGGACTGGGCCGTAAATAAGCCACCCTGTGTATCTGTCAATTCATCTTCATTTATTGGGCTTCTTAAACATCTTGGTCTTTTTCTGGACTTTTGAACTTGGCCCAACACCTTCCTATGACCCACCGAGAAACTACACAGGGACATATTCATGTCAAATGATTTTTGTTGCGTGGTCTCCCTATGTGGTCCCCCTTCCTTTATTAAATTATTACTATTAAAAAAGTCAGCCCCCACCCTAGGTGTTTCATGGGATTCCCGATGCAAACATCCTTCCCATGCAACGTTTCGTTTTCCTAGACTAGAACCGTTAACTTCTGGACGGAGTTCACCATCCTCCATCTCCTCCACCCTACCAACCGAACCCATTGACAATGCCGGAGATCTGATAAAACCCGAGTTCATCTCACCACAGGGTTCAGGGAGAATCTTGTCCTCTTCCTCCGCCACCCATATTTGGATCCTCATTCCGTTCCAAATGACAGTGACCTCCTCATCAATACGATTATTCGAGCTAACGGCAACCCATACCTTCCCATCCGCATTGTAAGTGGACAACCAAGAGAACTTCGAATTTCGAATCACCCTCCCAAACAACTGACCAACTCAGTCGAAGAACTAACATTCCCTTATTTGAAGTGGCATTCCTCTAATCTTCAAGCAAACTATCCTTTCGAAATCCATGTTTTCACCATTCCAAAGTATTGCCGACAGGAAAATATTGTTCCAAAGTTCATCCCTCCGGTTGATAAACTCAAGTGCAGTTCGATTATCACGGAAGACCATCATAACCTTCATCCCACCGATTAGACTAACCGGACCTCCTCGTAGCCTCCGTTCTTTAGCATGGCTTTCATGTTCTTAAGCGATTTCACATTGATGGCTTCGCCGATAACCGTCCTCATGATGCAGTGTTCGGGGTATAGAGCACCCCTCTCGTTCACCATAAGGGTCTTCGTGGAAGACGACAGTGGCCGACTAACACCAGCCGTCGTTCCCCAAGGTGTAGGTCCTACCTCCCTATCTACCGGACCTTGTCTGAACTGGACGCCTGTGTCCTTGTTTATCGGTCTTTGATCAGTGGACCTTCTCCTCCCTTACAAATCCACCTGACTGTCTCATCCCGCTGTTCTGTTTGTCATACTTTGCCACCGACACCCCTAGTTTGGCTCCGTCAATCTAAAAATTATTCATGTTCCAAAGAACCTCGTTGAGATTTTTCACGCCCAAATATCTTACAAACCCGAACCAGTTCCTCCTGGCATCCGTTTTTCTTGCAACGTATGCGTCCTTCACAACGCCGTGTGGTTGAAAAGCTTTCCATAACAACGAGTCGGTCACTCCGGTAGGTAAATTGAAATGAAGAAGGTTGTAATTGGTCTAGGGTCAGTGATTCCCCCGTTGTTCTGTCGCCGGGAAGTAGTGTCTCCTTGGCTCCTCATTCTCCCCTTTGTTAAAAACTAGTCAAAACTATTTTCATTGTAATTGTTTTTTTTATGTAATACTTTGAATTTCAACACACACAAGCCGAATTTGTTTAACACCTCTCAATTAAAAATATTAAATTCTCTTGGAAGAGTGATTGGATAAAAATTTACTTTATTCAGTTTTTTTCCTTCATGAAAGTTGTTATTCGGGTACAATACCATAAAAAAAGATTATTACTAGAATAAAAATACATTTTATTACTTTTTCCTGTAATATAATACAAAAACTTGGTCATGTAAAGACGGCGGACAACTCAAGATTCACGATATTAAAAATATCGATGGCGTCTTGTGTTGTACGCCGGCATTGCTGTTGTTTTCAAACCCTCACCTCATAAAGTTCATCACTCCATTGATTCAATCACAAATTAGTATATATGGCGACTATAGTTTTGTACCCATGTCCTGCTATGGGCCACCTCATCTCAATGGTGGAGCTTGGTAAACTCATCACCAAACACCATCCTTCTTTCTCCGTCATCGTCTTCACCCTCATCCCCTCCTTCAATACCGGCACCACTGCCGCTTACGTCCGCGACGTCTCCGCCACGTTCCCCGCCATCACCTTTCACCACCTCCCTGATATCCCTCTTGACCCTTTACTTTTCCCCTCAATGGAAGCCATCATATTTGAGCTTATTCTACGTAGCAACCCTAACGTTGACCTCGCTCTTCAATCGATTTCTTCGTCTTCTAACATCACCGCCTTTGTTATCGACCCGTTTTGCATGCCTTCGATCGCTGTGGCGGTTAAGTTTAACGTACCTGTTTACTACTTCTTTACTTCTGGTGCATGCTGCCTTGCACAGTTCCTTTACATGCCCACAATTCATAAAACCACTACTGAAAGTTTTAAGGATATGAATTCACTCATCCATTCACCTGGGTTGCCTCCGATACCTTCATCGGATATGGTAGGTCCACTTCTTGATAGAACTACTATTGATTATTCCAATTTTGTGAAAGCATGCGAGCTATTTCCAAAATCAGCTGGAATTATTATTAACACGTTTGATTCGCTGGAGCCCAGAGCGATTAAAGCCATAAACGACGGAGTATGTGTTCCGGATGGGCCTACGCCACCTATCTACTGCGTGGGACCGTTGGTGGCGAGTGGTGGTGATGGTTCTCATGAGTGTTTGAGTTGGCTGGATTTGCAACCGAGTGGGAGTGTTGTGTATTTGTGTTTTGGGAGTTTGGGTGTGTTTTCTGGTGAGCAGTTGAAGGAGATTGCCAAGGGACTGGAGATGAGTGGAGTTCGGTTTCTTTGGGTGGTGAGAAGCCCGCCGTCGAATAGAAAAGAAGATCGGTTTCTGCCACCACCAGAGCCGGACTTGGATGTAATGCTTCCAGAAGGTTTCTTGGATCGTACGAAAGATAGAGGGCTTGTGGTGAAGAAGTGGGCCCCACAAGTGGTTGTTCTCAACCACAAGTCTGTGGGTGGGTTTGTGACACACTGTGGGTGGAACTCAGTCTTGGAAGCTATATGTGCTGGGGTTCCGATGGTGGGGTGGCCATTGTATGCGGAACAAAAGTTTAATAGGGTGGTATTGAGAGATGAAATGAAGTTGGTGCTACCTATGGATGAGTCAGAGGGTGGGTTGGTGACGGCGATGGAGGTGGAGAAGCGGGTTAGGCAATTGATGGAGGGGGAGGAAGGTAAAGCTGTTAGAGAGGCGGTGAAGGCAATAAAAGAGGAGGCCGCAATGGCAGTGAGTGAGGGTGGGTCGTCTCATGTGGCTTTGTCTAAGTTAGTTGCAACTTGGTAGCTGTTAAATTCAATTAACTGTACAACTTAGGTTAATCATAGTCGAATTACAATACTACAATAAGAACATAGTTCTGTTTGAACATTTTTGGATTCTTCGATGGTTTCTACAATTGCTGTGTGTTTCAAAAACAAATGTTTATAGCAACTTACTTACTGAGTTCACTAGTGGAAAGAGCGAACTTAAAATTTGTCTAACAAGCGATCCGAAACTATTTTGACAATACTTTGCTATTGTTTCCTTATAAATACGTTTAAAAAAATTTCGTAGAAACATTGAGGCATTCCTCAAACCAGTGGGGAAAACAAAAAAAGTTGCGAGTGCGGCAAAAACCGGACTTGGCTAAAACAGACTGGGTAAAAACACCATATAACATGAATCATCTTTGAGGACCTGTACAATTTATTGAATATTAGTTATAATAATATAAATGCACTGATATTAGTATTATCTTCTATATTAATTAAAAGACACTTCAACAGTGTCAAAATGATAATATGAGCCGCCCAATCAGGCATCCACTCACGTGACTTTTATTTTTTTTCTTTATTCTGATGCGTTTTTAGTATATATATCAATAATTTATGTATTAAACATAAGCTTCATTGTTGGCATAGTGGTAAATTCATTTGTGTTACAACCATATGTAATGGGGTTCGATTCCCTTTCTAGGTGCGCACCCCGAACTTGGCCAAAGTCATCCTGTACCAGTTTCGTGCCATTCTAAACCCAATGCATCTAGTAGAAACCTTCTCAACCCCAGCGGCAGGGGGAGTGTATACAAATGAAGCAAGGAACTCAAGAGTGAGCTCCCTATACACAGTCTCCCTGATTCTGAAGAATCTGTGCCACTGGTGAGAAAGCAAGCGTGTAAACCTGGGCTCAAGCCCAACCTGCTCTAGAGCATCATAATCCACTGGTAAGTGAGGTCCCAATGATATCCTCTCAATCAAACACAACTGATTTCGGACATATCGCTCTATCCCGTGCCTGTTGAACTACATCCATGTGTGGACTCCATCAGGGATATCTCCATCAAGCTGAAATGTGTGAGTCTCAGGTATAGCCAGTGGAGCTGACTCTCCTGACTACTGAGAGTGATGAGAATGGTGGGAGTCAGACGAAACTAACGGTGATCTTAGTGCCGGCCTCTTCATACTAGGCATGAACCTGCAAAACAACATAATCGGTTCAGCTTTACAAACTTAAATATTTTTGCAGAAAATAAACAGCTTAGGTCCAGTGGCTGCAAGCCCATGCTCAACTGAAGAACATAGTCATGCGGCTCAGTCTGCAGTCCGTGTTCCTATTGTTTAAAACTGGTTTTTGCTTAAAACACCCTATAACTGATTTTAAATTGCAAAAATAACTTAAATTTTAAAAGTTAAAAAGTTCTGGTGTAGTTATAAGGCTGAGCACGCCCCTGCTTAAGGGTAGCACGGTCGTGCTCAAGCTCTCAGGTAAGATAGGTTACGCGGTAAAAAAAGTTTTTAACGGTTTTTCTAGCCAAACACGCCCTGCACACTGTTGTGCACGGTCGTGCTCGTGACTGATGAGACGGTTTTTCAAACCTGTCAGTTTTCTTGAAAAAATTTTCGCAAATTTTCTCAAAATTTTTACCCACATTACGTTCCTAGCACTACCCTAATCGTTTTCCTAAAGTTTCAGGCAAACATTCGGGCTAAAAACACTAGAAATCTAAGGTTTTCTTCAAGAAACTAAACTACTCAAAAATTCAAGAATCTAGACAGATCTGGACATAAAACACTTAAAAGATGTTAGGAGTTGATTGTACATACCTTATGTTGAGGATTGAAGCTTGAAATTAAGGAAAATGGTGGAAAAATGGAGATTTGAGGGTGGGTGCAACGGTATGCGAGTGTTGGGGAAGAAGAATGAAGTTTGAAAAGTCAAAGAGGTTTTTTAAACCCAAACTTCTGATCTGCACGAATGGCACGCCCGTGACACATGGTGTGGCACGGTCGTGCTCAACTGCACGAAACTCGTGTTTTTCAATTTTAAAACTGTTTTTGAGGGTCCGTAGTTATAAAATTTTTAGTCGGGTTTCCCAAAATAATTTTTAAAACCCTATTTTAAGTTCGAAAACAGTTTAACTTTTAAATTTTTGAAAAAACTTCACCCGGACTCATTTTCCACATTTTCTGCACTTACCTGGCGATCTTCATGGGATGACAAACCAATCTCTAACGAAAATAAAGAAGAAAGAAAAACCCTCCAAATTGAAAGTTGATGACTTTGGTGGTTTTATTTGCCCTCGCGAGAATTCTCCAAGGTGGCCAATCCGGAAGCAAACCTGCAAAGAAAAACCAAAACAACCGCAATCATCGAAAATAAAGCAGAAGTAAAATGAAAAAGAAAAATAAAGAAGACCAAAAACAAAAAGAAAAAAAAATAAAGTGAAAAGAAAAATGAATAATAAAAATAACCGATCAGTTAAGTGACTTGGGTCTTTCTTTGGAAACAAATGTGTTTCCCGGCAACGGCGCCAAAAACTTGGTGTGCGTGGTTTTGGTAATTAAAAAGATATCATTTTCCCAGTGCCAAAAACTTTAATGTTTTAATTTAGAAACTTTGGTTCGAGCCAAATGACTGATTTTTACTAAATCGGTTTTACCAGGTTTTAAATTTATAAAGTAAACAAGATTTACTTTCGAAACTAAAACCAACACATAGGCAGAGAACCTGACATGCATATTATAGTTTCTAGGGTAAGTATTGAGTATCATATCCCCAAGGATCACACTTTCCCCTACTCAACCTTTCACCAATTTACTGATCGGGTTTTAGAAAGAAAAATAAAACGGAGGGGTTCTTTGATAAAAATAGTAGAGTAGTGTATTATGCATATCTCGGGGTCGTTTCATTTAATAGTTAAGTTTATTATTAGAATTAATAATTTAAGTTAGTTAATTTGTGAGGAAGACGAGAGTGATCTTGAAATGTTGACTCTTTGATAGAGAAGCGGAGGCTACTACTGCGTAGAATGCTAAACCTCTCCAGCGTGCGTCCACCTAGGGTCTCCGCTAGGGCCTCGCGTATAGCGGGCTCCTCAACCCGCAGTCAAGTATCTGGTCTTTGAACTCATCTTCTTCTTAAAACGGAGGCTTCACTTCCGACCTGGAACACCGTACACCTCGCCTTACCTCTCGTGTTTCATACCGAAGGATCTCGCCTTAGGGTCATTCCCGAGTGGACCAACAACGAATCCCCTATACTAAGATCGAAGGATCTCTCTTACAGTTGACTCAATAGACCGTATCCCCATTGGTTAACGACGTTGTACTAACGAGAACAAGATAAAGAATCCGTTATTTATTTATCTTTTAAGTGGCACTTTAATATTTATTGATCAAATAAATATAAAGTTATTTAAATGGATGACAGTTAAATAACTCAACCCTTAACCTCCCGAGATGAATGAAGTTCTTAACAAAGGTGGAACATAATCCTAAAGGCGTATGATACAAGTGATCACTGGTCGTAGGGAATCCTGTTAGTGCCAAGAAAATCACTCAACTACTGAATAAAATCCTTGATAGAGGTGGAACATAATCCTTAAGGCGTATAATACAAAAGATCACTGGTGCGTCCGCAGGGAATCCTCCCTTTACCAAGAAGATTACTCAGTCATCTGGTATGGACCAGAAATGTGTCACTCAGATCTGGCCCACTTTAGAAGCCGTTGCTTAGAACCCGGTTCGGATATCAGAAGCCCAAGGGATCTGTCTCACTACCGGTTTCCTCGCCTTGGATCTAGCTCGGGGTTTACCAGAAGCTGATTATACCTTTGGTTTATTTTAATTAAGTTAAAGTTTGTTAAGTTATTAAGTTAGTCATCATTCAAACCTGCCACAAAGATAAACAAATAAGGATTAGAAGAAGATAACAACACAAATAACTAAAAATAAACTACTAGTAATAATAATAAAAGTCTACAAATTGAAATGGGTTCATGATGATAGAAAGATACAACCCTAAGACATGATCAACACAAGAATATGGCTGCTCATAGACAAGCTATCCACCTCCAAGTGATATGTAACTCTCTTGATCCTCATGAACCTCGATATTTATTGCATAACTACTCTACGATCCTCTTCTTGGCCAAGCCGATCAAGGTAGGACGAGGCTTAACCATTGAGGGATGTTAGGAAGGCCAGAAGGCCTCCCACAAGACCCCACGATCTCTAGAAGAAGCTTGGAGTTCGGCCCCAAGAGAGCACAAGAAGGGATAAACAAATGGTGAGGGTTGGCTTGCTATTTATAGACCTCTAGGGGCTGCACGACCGTGCCTATGGTTGGCAGGGGCGTCCTTGCTGTTACATGTACGTTTTGTTGCTGCATGGCAGAGCTTTGTCTGTACTTTGTGTCTGAGCACGGCCGTGCACCCTCGTCTGGGACGGGCGTGCTTGTCTGTTTGTTTCTGATTGCTTGCTCTCTAAGTTTGCTACGTTGTCTTCTCGCGTGCAAGGCCTTCGTGCAGGCGAGCGTGGGCGTGCAAGGTCACTCCGGGACTGATTTTAGCTTTGTTTAAGTCCCGGGATTGTCTTCCAAACATACAGGGAACAACCTTCAAGTCTGGCATCTTCAGGAATCTCCAGTTTTTGCTCATTTTTACCCGGAAATCCTTTGTTTCCGTCATGGAGCTCCAATTTCTTGAGATATACAAATAGGAACTGTTTTGGTCAAAAATTACTCAGTAGAAATAATCTTGTATTCCAAATTAGAAATTGTGAGGTAGTGTGCTAAGAATGTGAGTTTACTATTAAAACTAATTATTTTCTGAAAATGTTTGATCAGGATACAAAAAAGAGTAAATTAGTGACAACTATGCTCGGGATGGCTTAGGTTTGCTTCGGGATGGACAGTTATATCCTCGGGATGGAACTGTTTGTAATGAACGGATAAGTGAGTAAAACACAAAGAACAACACTCGATATACGAGGAAAGCCTTTGATCAATAGTTGATCGCCGGCATAAAACCTCGGGAGGAGAGTAGGCCCCTGCCTTGTTTGTTAATATTAATTTGGAAAAAGAATACAACTTTGGGATGAGTATGTGGACGAGTGTACTAAGATTACAATGATTGTGTATGTGTCTAAGTGTTAGTTTGCAGCTATAGTGTAAGCAAGGTGTGTGTGTAAGTGTCCTATACTCGTCCCATACACCCATATATAATATATGAGAACCACTAATGAATCCCGTGAGATCCGCTATCTTGTTAAAGTCTTCAATGTTGTGTAACAGCTTCTTCAGGTGAACGTTGGGGGTCTTTAACAGAAAACTAGTCGTTGGTTGACTGTTTCTTCTTGGCTAGTCAATGATTCAGCTGTTTCCTAGTTTAGCACCGATATTAAATGTGGATCTGTTACAAGTTTGACTCCATCTTCAATCATAGACCATGGGTTACACTTCTATCTTTGATTTCTTCACTTGAGAGTTATAATATAGACGTTGTTTTATCATAAAAATCCATATCATAACTTAGTTGTACCTGCAATCATATAAGAAAGCTAATTCGTTAGTTCATTCTTAGGATGTGAACATGCTGAATTATAGTTACATCCTGAAGTCAGCAGAGTACTTCAGCATCCCGAGGATGGTATATTAGGGATGCATGGTAGAATCATCCTGAGGATTTTCACCCACAACAATTGTCCCCAAAAATATGTTACCGTAAATATCTAGGTAAAAATATTTTTTTAATCTGAATATCTTCTCTGATGACTGATGGGATGTCTTGTCAGGATGACAACGGCTATTTTTCAGGCGGTAATTATGTGATGACCGTTACAAACATCATCCTCTATCCTCTATAACTAGAGCTTGATCCTTTCCTTTATATTCACAGTTGTTTTTTATAAAGGTAATTTCTCTCTTCTTTCTTCCACTTTTCTCTTTATTCCTGCAAAAAATATTAGTAATATTCCGAAGATGGCAAAGAGATCCACAAGAGCTTCGGGGAGTGTAGAAAGCTCAAAAGTCTTCCCAAGCTCTACTGAGTTTAGTCCTTATGATTCTCATGTACGATCAGACTTTGCTTCTCTTACATGGGTCTGTTTCCTGTACTTACCATTCTTTCTAGGGTTGAGGTATCCTTTTCCCAAGTTTATCAAAGATTTCTTTGATATTACTGGGATGGCTTATTCCCAAGCCATGCCTGAACTCTGGAAGATTCTTATGGTTTGCAGTAGGCTTGTTGAAGATCATGGCATCCATCTTGAAGTGGGTGACCTGGCTCATATCTATAAACTGAGGACACATGGCTCCCACCGTTATATCTTTCAAGTTATAGAATAAGAGCCACCCTTTCTGTTTAATGTGGTCAAATCTGAGAAAAACTGGAAAGCAAAATTCTTTTTTGTTAAGAGGAGTTCTATTCCTTTTGGGGATGAAATTCCTCTTTATTGGTTGAAAAGTGGTAAAATTATTTTTAATGTTTTTGTAAAAATTTTAGTTACATCCCGAGGATGTTAACATCCTGAGATATTTTTGTTCAACAGGTGTTTCCTTTGCCAAGTTTGCTACTCCTGTGAACGACGCTTTTCTTCGGTGTTCAGCTGTGTATAAGTTACCTGAGTTAGTAAGGACCTTCTTAGTGGAAGAAAGTGATACAAGTAGTCAGACCTCCAAGATGTCTGGTAAGTATGTTATGTTACATCCTGAGGATGCCTTGTCTTTCTATTTATTTATTAACCCTGCTATTTCTTTAGCCTCAGCCAAGAAACCTGCTTCTTTTGACCTGGATGATATTGATAACATGGCTACCAAAGTGTCCTCTCCCTCTCCTTCCAGCTCCAAGATGGTTACTCCTCTTTCCCACCTCCCTAAGACTAGGGCTGTTGTTGTTGCTTCAAAGAAGAGGAAGGGGAGTGCTGCTACTGTTGTTGCTCAGAAGATCACTCCTTTTGAGGGTTTGAACTGTAATGAGATTCTCAACAAGATCTCTGAATTCACTCTTCAGGTATGGTCCCATCCTGAGGATAACATTGTTATGTTAGTGATAATGGTTAAGAGTACTTACCTTCTCCTTTTTCTTGTCAGGGCCATGAGTATCTCTCAAAGTCTCTGGATGCAGTTGCTCAAGAGCTTCATGAGGCCCAAACCAAGCTTGAGGATGTTCAAAATATTTCTGAGCAGAAGGGCAAATTTCTTGAGGCCAAACTGGCAAAGACTGAGGCTGAGCTGAAGAGAGTGAAAGCTGAGCATGCTAAAGCCTTGTTGGTTTATCAGAAGGAGGAAGAGGATCACAGGAACGGGCTTATCAAATCTGCTTCTGTTGCCGTATTTCACGCCAGAGTGAAAATGGCTTTCCTGGCCAAAGATCCAAGATTCGATCAGAACACCTGGGATGTTGAGGCTTGGAAGGAAAAAATTAGGAGCCTAGGTGGCAAAGAAGTGGTCTGTGAGCCTGTTCCTGTTGCTCATCCTGAGGGTGTGGCTAAGGATCCTGAGGATACAGAGGTGAAGGCAGCGGAGGCCAAGATTGCTGAGGTGGTGAAGGACCTTCTAGTGGGCGATGAAGGATGTGTTGACTAGGCTGGAGCCCACTTTTTATTTGATGTTTGTGGTTGTGTTTGGTAGAACAATTTCAGACAATTATTAATATGTAATAACTTAGGATATTATAAGGTTTCGGGTGGAGGGATCTTGGTTTCAAGACGAAGCCCCAAATCTTTTCTGTTGACCTTGGACCATAGATGTTGACCCCTGGTGGATGGGTCCTGGTTTTGGATGAAGCCAGGGGTTGACATCAAATTTTGACTTATGATGCATAATAATATATGGTTACAATCTTTTGACGCTATTGTTCCTGTGTTCTTTTCCTTTAATATTCTGCATACATTAACAAACATTTAGGTTGTAAAGAAATATTCTGAAATAATACCTTTTGTATCTTCTCTGTTGAATAATTCTTTTGATCCTGTCATATTCCACACATAAGTTCTTTTCATCATCAGGATGGTCTTCATTATCCTGAGGATGTCCCCAGTTTCTTCTTCATCTTTGGGATGGTTTTGCATCTTGAGGATGCATCAGGTTTCTTTTCCATCCTTGGGATGGTCTTGCATTCTGAGGATGTCCCCAGTGTGATATCTTCAAAATAGACCTTGTAATCTTTCATAAGAAAGACTTATGTTTTAATAATATCCTGCAAAGGAAGATTTGTTATTATACTGGCGACTTAGGCCTTTGGTTTAATCCGGGATCAGAGACCCTTTTGTTATATCTTGGTGATAAAACCATTATGTATCATCTTGAGAATAACTGGCGACAAGGCCTTTAGGAATAACTGGCGACAAGGCCCTTAGGAATAACTGGCTACAAGGCCCTGGTGACTAGACCAAAGAGACGTTGAAAAACGTCTAACCATTAGAGACATTGAAAAATGTCTAAACCTTAAGAGCTCCATCGTATATCTCAAAGATAATGAAATTGTCAGCCACTTTTACATGGACTGGTCCCACCATCTCGAGAATATACATGGGCATCGTGCGCTCCAGGCGAGGGTTGCTAACCCAATGTGAAAGGTGAAAACCTTTAAACCTTAGGAAGGTGTCAGACACCTTAACGGAGGAGAGGGTGGCCGGCCCCTAGTCTTCTAAGCATTCCATCTTCAGGATGGTACTGCAAAATTCTCAGGATGGACTATTTCTAGACCATGTTTAGTGAAAATATAATGGATCGAAATAAATCAAGGACAAGCACTTACATGTGGAGATGATTAATCTCTATCAGCCTTCACCTTCATCCCACCTGTGATTCGGATCATGGTTTCTCTTCCAGAGTGATCAGTTACATGCGTCCCTAGGCATGGTAGTATTTCAAGTGTATAGCATTCCAAGCTCTTGGTAGAATCTCTCCTTCCATTGTTGACAGCCAATATGCTCCTTTCCCTGCTTCAGAATCGATTAAGTATGGACCTTCCCATTTGGGAGCTAGCTTACCATCGCTTGGTTTTGTTGTATTTTGGAAAGCTTTTCTCAATACCAAGTCTCCCACTTGAAATCTTCTTATCTTGATGTTCTTGTTGTAAGCTTTAGCAATCCTTTGTTGATATGCTGCCATCCTTAATTTAGCAGCATCCCTGAGTTCATCTACAGTTTCCAAGTCTTGTAGTAATGCTTCAGAATTAGTAGTTGCATCCTGAAGATGTTTCCTTATTGTAGGCATGACCATCTCTGTTGGAAGCATTGCTTCTGTTCCAAAGACCAAAGAGAAAGGTGTCTGACCAGTAGCATTCTTCGAAGTAGTTCTATCAGCCCAAAGTGCAAATAGAAGTTCTTCAGCCCATTTTCCTTTCTTTTCCCTAAGCTTCTTCTTCAAGTTGTTTACGATGATTTTGTTTGAGAATTCTGCTTGTCCATTAGCTTGAGGATGGACTGGAGTTGAAGTTACCATCTTGATCCCCCAACTCTCACAAAAGTCAGTTGTTCTTTTGCTAATTAATTGAGAACCATTGTCACAAATGATTTCAGATGGTACTCCAAATCGTGTCAGGATGTTTCTTTTGATGAATGAGACCACCTCTTTATCTCTGACTTGCACAAATGCTTCAGCTTCAATCCATTTCGAGAAATAATCTGTCATCACTAGCATGAATACCTTTCCTCCAGGAGCTTTGGGTAGCTTTCCTACTATGTCCATTCCCCATTTCATGAAGGGCCATGGTGAAACAATAGGATGTAGTGGTTCAGCAGGCTGGTGAAGTATGTTGCTATGTCTTTGGCATGCATCACACTTTTGGGAATACAACATGGCATCCTTCTTCATAGTAGGCCGGCCAATAGTATCCCGTCCTCAGAGTCTTCGAGTAGAGAGATCTTCCTCCTGTATGATTTCCACAATCTCCTTCGTGGATGTCTTTGAGTACTTCGTTTGCTTCATCCTTGTTGAGACATCTCAAATATGGACCTGCAAGAGACTTTCTATACAAAATATTGTCTATAATTTTAAATTTAGATACCTTCATCCTGAAAGCCTTTGGATTTTCCTCATCAGGAATGACATCTTCTTGTAAATATTTTATTATGGAAGTCATCCATAATGAATCGTCTTGTTTCTGGTGGCTAAAACAGTGATATCCTCAGGATGGTCTGTTTTATCCTCAGGATGTGCCTGGCCATCCTCAGGATGCCACTCTTCAATCGCCGGTTTCAAGATGTGAATAATGGGAATCTTGGATCATTCTGGTAAATTAAAGGAGGATCCCAGGTTTGCTAAGGCGTTAGCTTCAGCATTTTCTTCCCTAGGTACTTGTGTTAGTGAAAATTCTACAAAAGAAGTAGCTAAATTTTTAACAATTTCAAGATAAATGGCTAACTTTTGTCCTTTTACTGCATATGATCCATTGAAATGGTTAGTAATCAACAAAGAATCAACAAAGACTTTAATTTTAACAATATGTAAATCTCTAGCAAGTTGTAAACCAGCAATGAGAGCTTCATACTCAGCTTCATTATTGGTTGTTTGAAATGCACATCTAATGGCATGGGGTATCTTGTCCCCTTGTGGCGATTTTAGTAGTATTCCCAGACCTGTGCCTCTTGCATTCAAAGCACCATCAGTGTATAAAGTCCATTTTTCTAAATTTTCATTTAGTTGTTGAACTTAAGACTCTACTTCACTCAGGATGTCACTACTGAAATCAGCCACAAAGTATGCTAGAGCCTGTGACTTGATTGCATTTCTAGGCTCATATTCTATGTCAAAGGCACTTAATTTAACTGACCATTTCGCCATTCTTCCAGACATTTCAGGTTTTCTTAATACATTCTTAATGGGATAGTTAGTTTGAACATATATTTTATGTGTTTCAAAATAATGCCTTAACTTAGTAGAAGCCATTATCAAAGCTAAAATAAGTTTTTCGAGATGTGAATACCTGGTTTCAGCATCTAGTAGAGTTTTACTTACATAATAGACAGGATGTTGTTGCCCTTCGAAGTCCTTTACCAATACAGCACTTATTGCATTCTCAGAAACTGCAAGATATAGCTTGAGAGGTTCTCCATCCTCAGGTTTCATCAATAATGGAGCTGCTGCAAGATAATCTTTGAGCTTCTTTAATGCTTCTTCATGCCTCTGTCCCCAGTCGAATTTGTTATTCTTCTTCAGGATGTCATAGAACTCTTTACATTTCTCTGAGGATTTCGAGATGAATCTATTCAGGGCTCCTATCCTGCCAGTCAGCCTTTGCACATCCTTAATATTTCTTGGGGATTTGAGATCAAGGATGGCCTTTATTTGTTCAGGGCTGGCTTCTATCCCTCTTTTTGTAACCAAATATCCAAGAAACTTCCCAGCTCTAACTCCAAAATGGCATTTTGTTGGGTTTAACTTCATGTTGTAAGCATCCAGGATGTCAAAAGCTTCTTTGAGATCCCGAAGATGATCTTCTGCTCTCTTGGATTTTACTACCATATCATCAATGTAGACCTCCATCGTGTCCCCAATCTTCTCTTTGAACATCATGTTTACTAGCCTCTGATAAGTGGCACCTGCATTTTTTAATCCAAATGGCATGGCTATATAACAATATATACCTGATGGTGTCATGAATGCTGTGTCCTCCTGATCATCTGGTTCCATTTGTATCTGTTGGAATCCTGAGGATGCATCCATGAATGTCAGCATCTCGTGGCCTGCTGTAGCATCCACCATTGAATCTATGTGTGGTAGTGGGAATGGATCTTTGGGACAAGCCTTGTTAAGGTCTGTATAGTCCACACACACTCTCCATTTCCCATTTTTCTTTTGAACTACCACAACATTCCCAGCCATCTTGGGAATTTTACTTCCCTTATCATCTTAGATTTCAGCAGCCTGTCTACTTTTTCTTGTATGACAATATTTTTTTCTGGAGCAAACTTCCTTCTTTTTTGCTGAATGGGCTTGAAACTCTTATCAATCCCAAGTTTGTGAGTAATGACATCCTTTGAGATGCCAGTCATATCTTCATGCTTCCAAGCAAAAGTAGACATCCTACATTTAAGAAAAGATATTAGTGATTGTTCAATATCATGTGGGATATTCTTACCGATTTGTACAGTGATATCCTTGTTGTTGTCGTCAAGCAGATGGCTTTTACATCCTGGCTCGGATGTACTTTAACATCCTGAGGATGGCACTGTGTATCCTGCTGTAATTGCTATGCTTGACGGGATGATGGCCTTCATTGATGTCGTATAACAATCCTTAGCTTCCTGTTGATTGCTGTTGACCTTCACAACTCCCCAAGGTGTGGGTAGTTTCACACACTGATGATATGTTGAAGGTACTGCCTTCATGTCATGTATCCAGGGTCTTCCCAGGATGACATTGTAGCAGGATAGGGAATCTATCACACAGAATCTCTGGATAGAGTTTACTCCTTCTACATATACCGGTAGCTTGATGTCACCCACTGTGCTCTTAGTTTCTCCACTGAAGCCCACCAAAACTGATGACCTGGAAACTATTTCCGATTCCGGGATGTTCATCCTCTTGAGGGCCTCAAGCTGGATGATGTTTACTGAACTTCCTCCATCTACAAGAATCCTACGAACAAAGTGGTTAGCAATATATAAAGTAATAACCAAACCGTCATGATGAGGATCAAGGATGTTTTCTCTGTCTTCTTCCTCAAAGCTGATCACTTTTGAGGTTGTCAGGATGGTCGTCTTCGTTGGTCTTTCTCCTTTTTCAGACTTTGTTTCCCTCGCATGTCTTTTAGCAGCTGAGTATGAGGTTCCACAAATGTCTGACCCTCCTGAAATGAAGTTGATAATGCCAGCATCCTTAGGTGGGGATGCTGCTCTTTCCGGGATGTTGGTGCCATCCTGAGCTCTTGATTTCTTTTTGCCCAGGAGATCCTTGAGGTGACCCTTGCTTAAGAGATATGCTATCTCCTTTCTTAATGCAATGCAATCTTTAGTGATATGGCCGAAGTCTTCGTGAAAGGCACACCATTTGGATTTGTCTTTCCATCCTGCCTTGTTGTCCTTCCTTGGCCATCTTGCTTTGTCCCCTAGATCCTTCATGGCATACATCAAACCTGTTACATCCACAGAAAAACAATAGTCTGATAATTTAGGGCAGTCATCCTCATCGTCATCCTCTACCACATTGACCTTCTTATTATCAGGCCTAGCATATGGTTTATGCTTGTATGGTTCGTATGTGGGAGTGGATTTTCGATTGGGATGGTTATATTTTGAGGATGATTCTATCCTCTCTTGTATCTTCTTATCATCCTCAAGTCGGATGAATCTTAAGGCTCTGTTCTTGACTTCATCTAAGTTCCTGCATGGATTCATCACCAATTCTTGGTAAAATGGTGAATCCTTCTGCAGTCCCATCTTGAAAGCCTGAACCGCTGTTGTGACATCCAGGTTCGGGATGTCAAGTGCTTCCTTTCCAAACCTAGTAATGAATTCTCTTAGTGATTCCCCCTGTGGTTGAGTCACCCTGTATAGATCACTTGTCAAACGTTCGAACGTTCGACTACAAGAAAACTGATTATTAAACATGTTAATTAAATGTGCAAAAGAAGTAATAGAATAGGGAGGAAAACTTAGGAGCCATTTCAGGGCTGGACCAGTGAGAGTTGAACCAAATCCCTTGCATAAGCATGCTTCTTTCAGGTTGGTAGGGATTGGATTTATTTCCATCCTTTCCCTATATTGAGCCACATGCTCCTCAGGATCAGTTGATCCATCATAGAGCTTCATGCTTGGAGTTTGAAACCGCTTTGGGATCTCTGCATCACATATTGGAGGTGCGAATCTTGACACCCTATGGCATGCTGAGGATACCTCAGGGATAGGTTGCACTATCCCAGGCACACTCGATACCATATCTTTGATCTTCTGAAGCTCCCTTGCTAGTTGAGGGCTTATTCCTGTATCCTGCAAAGAAGCAACATCATTAGCAGCAAAAGTACTAGAACTTAAATTGTTACCGTTGTTATTATATCCTTGGGATGGCACAGGTGCATATCCTGCATCCCTGGTAGTTGCCATCCTGGGTGTAATAGTCGTTTCAGGAGCAGAGAACCCAGTGTTCATGGGGATGAAATCTCCTTGATGAACACCTCCAGAGATGCCAGAATTGAAATCTAACACCCTTGGTTGTAATGGTGTCCCCATTTCTTCACTCAGTCTCTTTGAAGATGTCTTGAGGGATTGTATCTCTCTCATTAGCATTCTGTTGGTCTCCTGCTGTTGCTGCATTTGATCCTTTACCATCGAAAACATGGATAGGATCTCATCATTCGAAACTAGAACCTAAGAAAATCCAGATGCCCCCATTGCTGGCCTAGGTGAGATTTGAAAGGTAGCACTCTTTGAGAATGCAGGTGGAGGTGGTAAAGTAGTATTTCTGGTAGAAGTTGATGAAGGCATGGATGAGGAAACATTTTTCTGGGAAGATGACATAGTTGTCAAGTTTTGTAAAAATGAAATAAATAAAAAAAGTTTTTAACAAATTTTTTTTGTTAAAATAGCACCACTTGCCCCACGGTGGGGGCCAAATTGTTTTGGTCAAAAATTACTCAGTAGAAATAATCTTGTATTCCAAATTAGAAATTGTGAGGTACTGTGCTAAGAATGTGAGTTTACTATTAAAACTAATTATATTCTGAAAATGTTTGATCAGGATGCAAAAAAAAGTAAATTAGTGACAACTATGCTCGGGATGGCTTAGGTTTGCTTCGGGATGGACAGTTATATCCTCGGGATGGAACTGTTTGTAATGAACGGATAAGTGAGTAAAACACAAAGAACAACACTCGATATACGAGGAAAGCCCTTGATCAATAGTAGATCGCCGGCATAAAACCTCAGGAGGAGACTAGGCCCCTGCCTTGTTTGTTAATATTAATTTGGAAAAAGAATACAACTTTGGATGAGTATGTGGACGAGTGTACTAAGATTACAATGATTGTGTATGTGTCTAAGTGTTAGTTTGCAGCTATAGTGTAAGCAAGTGTGTGTGTAAGTGTCCTATACTCGTCCCATACTCCCATATATATATAATACATGAGAACCACTAATGAATCCCGTGAGATCCGCTATCTAGTTAAAGTCTTCAATGTTGTGTAACAGCTTCTTCAGGTGAACGTTGGGGTCTTTAACAGAAAACTAGTCGTTGGTTGACTGTTTCTTCTTGGCTAGTCAATGATTCAGTTGTTTCCTAGTTTATCGCCGATATTAAATGTGGATCGGTTACAAGTTTGACTCCATCTTCAATCATAGACCATGAGTTACACTTCTATCTTTGATTTCTTCGAGTTATAATATAGACGTTGTTTTATCATAAAAATCCATATAATAACTTAGTTGTACCTGCAATCATATAAGAAAGCTAATTCGTTAGTTCATTCTCAGGATGTGTACATGCTGAATTATAGTTACATCCTGAAGTCAGCAGAGTACCTCAGCATCCCGAGGATGGTATATTAGGGATGCATGGTAAAATCATCCTGAGGATTTTCACCCACAACAGGAACGAATTAAGCATGAATTATTTCTAACATAAGCCTAATTGTAACCTATTTCGAAACTGTTTATGCCTGCTTTATATGTTAATTCTGTGAGTGATCAACAGTCATTTCAAAAAACTAAATCTTGCACTGGTAGCAACACAAATCACAAAGGGTCGTCCAAGAAAACCTTGGAAACTGTAAACGAACATATGCCTACGCCAATATATGTCAAGGGGTTAAAACATTTAAGATAGTTGCAGCACTATACAAAAAGAGGTTATACATGTTCTGCTATATTAACTAAAATGATTTTGATAACTACGACTATAGTTGAGATTCAATGAAACATATAATTGACTAGATTAATACCCCATTAATCTAAATCAACTACTAATATCCAAATTGTTTGTAACCCACATAAAGTGACATGTAGTGTTATCTAAACAAAAAAATATAGAGGAGGTGACCTGCATAATAGATGAAGCTTTTTGGGTAATAGGTGTGAGTTCATTCATGGAGTCGTTTTGTAGTCGAATTTTAGTTTCTAACAATTTTACAAATCAAACAAATCATAGCTTGTTGTTAAAACACCAGAATAATCGAAAAATCAAGAACAATTAACCAATGATTCACAAGTTTACTGTTGATAGAACAATTACAGAAAAGGAATTGAAAGGCAATTAAATTCAAAAGATTGCCCTAATCGAAGACCTAATCAGATCAACTAACGCTTAACAACTTAGCTTTGAAGTTAACAATTTTAGTCCCTCTTCTTTCTGGACTTTATTACAACCAGAAAAAACTAAAATATAACACTAATAAAACTTTGAGAATATGGCAGAATCACCCCCTGGACTTTAGCTCTCCTATTCTGCCCTTTGACATTTCCCATTGACTTCTTGTTTGACCAATGATTTGACTCACATTTCCAACAATCTCCACCTTGAGACAATCATCATTATCTATTCCGCTTTCTTATCATCCAAACAAGAATCAACTCTTGCTCCTTCCGCAGATTTGACCAATGCACCAGTTGCATTCACATCAGAATCACCTAGGACCATTTTGACCTTTACCATGCCCTTTGTCAAAACACTATGCCTTGATTCTGTACAATACAAAACTGACCCATGTTGTAACCTACATTCCCAGCTTACAACATCCTCCAAACAATAATTATCCATTGTTTCTTTCACTGATCTAATAAACAATCTGCTGAATTCAGGTCAGCCTCATTTTGGACAGTTTTGACCTTCTGTAACACTTCTGTCAAAACACAATGTGTTGATTTCGCTGAACACAATGTTACCACCTGTTGAAACTTGTCTTTCCAACTCGTAACATCTTCTATAAACTGAAATGCACAGCTGGTTTTGACCCATTCGTAGTCCGCAACTTCTACGCACTCAGCACCAACAAAACTTTTGACCATTTTACCCCTGGTATCAGTTTTGTCCTCTAACACCATTTCAGGCTTAACCATCACCAACCAAACATTATTACTACATAATGAACATATTTCCTCATTCATTCCCTTCCACCACTTAGTCACATCATCATCACAAGTCAAAAGCTTCAAATCAGCCTTCCTTGTCATGTCCCTTTCAACACAGAACAACTTTTCATCAAAAACATCACTGCCCATCTGAATACCTTTCCCTGGACACTCACCAGCCTCCACGTACCTTAATCTGAACAGGTTGCAAATCTCCTTGTACAGGCTACACCTCATACAAAACACCCTTTAAACATAGCTCAACCCTACTACTGTTTACCCTTGGCTTCTCAACACCTAGTCCACATATCCTGATCATCTTTATACCATCAGAACACCTTAGGAACACATAACTTCCTATTCTTGTATCCAACTCCACATGACTAGAAATCACATTCACCTCAAAGCCAAACACCTTCCATTTTTCAACCTTGGTAACTACCTCATGTTTCAACTCCAAAACATGTACCTTTACCATTCTTGGAAGAACATCTAAATGCTCCACCTAGAGCTAAACCCATTGATAACCCACACAAAACACCATTACCCATAATTGATTGAACCACCTCAAAAAGTTTTACCCTTTGACACTTTTCCATTACACAAAACTCCAAGATACCACCGTGTAATATATCAAAAATTCATGTTTACAAAATTCAACCAACCATTGACCATCACTGTGACCAATGGGCTCTATCACCCGAGGTACACTATCTTTTATCACATGACCATCAAGAACATAAACATTATTCTCTTGTGTAGTTCCTGATATCACCTCCATTGATTATTTCATAACCTTGGCTTTACCACCCTTAAGAATCACATGGTACCCGTTTCTTTCAAATCATTCCAATGACAATATACTTCTTCTCAGACCAGGAACATACCTCACATCATGTATATCCACAATCATACATCACACAAGTCTTGCCATCACCCATCTTGACCACACCAAGATCTTCACAGTTCAATTCCTTGAAATACCCTGAATCCATGACCCTCCTTTCATAACAGAATCCATCACAAGCCACCCTCAGAACATCAGATTCATAACCTTCTGATGATCCATCTTGTTGACTGTAATCACATATACTCTGTTCTTTTCTTTTCTTCCATTCAGGACAATCGTTCTTCCCATCAATCTTTTCCAACTCGAACTTCGTTCTTTTCTTTCATTTAGCACAACCAGGCTCTGATACCAAATGTTGTTAAAACACCAGAACAATCGAACAATCAAGAACAATTAACCAACGATTCACAAGTTTATTATTGATAGAACAGTTATAGAAAAGGAATTGAAAGAAAATTGAGTACAAAAGATTGCCCTAATCGAAGACCTAATCTGATTATTATAACCTGATCAAATCAACTAACTCTTAACAACCTAACTTTGAATTTGACGCTTTTAGTCCCTCTTCTTTGTGTACTTTATTACCACTGGAACTAACTAAAATATAACACTAATAAAACTTTGAGAATATGGCAGAATCACCCTCTGGACTTTACCTCTCCTATTCTGCCCTTTGACTTTACCCATTGACTTCTTGTTTGACCAATGATCAATCCGATCCTTCAAACTCCGATTTACTTCACAAATATTATGCAAACCGAATGACCCCTTAGTCCATACAATGATAACTCCGATTTTCTCTAGACAAATAAAAAAACTAGCCAAATATGAAAAAAACATAATAATATAATATAACACTCGGTTGATTAGGCAAAAAAAACTAAATTAACCGAATGAGTTTGGCCAGTTTTGCCACATCAGTCCAAAATCGATTCTTTTTAAATCTGGGTCCTTCAGTTTGACTTTTTTTTTTGTTGCCAAATTCGTCCCTGACACTAACCGGGTTTACTTATCTCATAAGTTGAGGAGTATTTATGTCTTTTTACCTAGGAAATCGAGGGCATTTTAGACATTTTGTATACCTTATTTTTTTTAATTACTTATTTCTTTTTTTAGCCTTAAAAAAAACCCTCTCTCCCCTGCATCTCTCTTCAAACCCTGATCCCCCACCTCCACCCACACTTCCACCACTATCTTCAACCCCTTACTACCACTACCACCACCACCACCACCATCACTGAAAACCTCCACTAGAACTGACTTGTACCCCACCTTTGACTTCACCCAAGCCAACCACAACCATCCAGATTCCTCGTATGGATTAAAACCTTTGAAACCCCTAACACCCACCACCGAGTTCACCACCGACGACCACATTCACCTTCACTCGTCGCCGCCGCTAACCTGCAACATTCAACCAACCACCCCTACACAACCTGCAACCTTCAACCAGCCAACTCTCGACTCGATCCCCAATCCTAGATCCCTACATAACCCTAATTTAGGGAAAATTGTGGCAACGATGATTAGATAAGAAAGATCCATTTTTGTTGACAAAAAGAAAGATGAGTTGGTGTTAATTACAAAATGAAATGTAGGGTGAGGTTAATTTTACCTACAATGGGGTCAACCGCTTGTTTTTATGGATCTTGGGGCAGACCCAGTTTGTCAGGTGGTAGTGGTTGTGCTAGACATAGTGGAAGTGGTGTTTTCAAGTGGCGGTGGAAGTAGTGGTTGTGTCGGGTGGCGATGGTAGTGGTGGTTGTGGCGGTGGTTGTGTTAAGTGGGGGTGTTAGCTGGTTATCGCAGTGGTTGATGTGTACAGAAATTTAGAGCGAGAGAGGTGGTGGTGGTGGGTGGTCTACGGAGAGAAGAAGAGGGAGATCGAGTGTGTGCACGGTTGGGGTAAGGTGAGTGGTCTAATATATCAAGCAATAAGTTATGACGGAACATGATGATAATCAAGATATAAAAGGATATTAGACGGTGGTGGTGGGTGTTTGATGGTGGTTGTGGAGGTGTTCGGTGGTGGTGGCGAGTGTTTTATAAAAGAGAGACATAGTGTTTTAGAGCATTCACAACCCATCCACCAAATCTCATCCATCAAATTACACTAAAAATCATTACTTCACCCCTAAATCTTCTCTCTCCTAATTAAAATAATCATATTTTTATCATTACATTTTCTCTCTCCTCACTCACAACTACTTACAAAAATATTAAAATATATATAGGGGTGAACAGTAGCTTTTCATATTTAGGGTGGAACAGTGCTTCCACCAAATATTTTCTTTCTCCTCTACTCACAACCACTTACACTCACCCATATAATTTGGTGGACACACTCACATCCATTTGGTGGATGGGATGTGAGTGCTCTTATAAAGGAGGGACAAAGCTTAGAAAAGAGGTGGGTCCCACTAATTAAAAATATTAAAAAATAAATGAATAAGGCAATATCTATTTTGTACACAAAAATTCCAAGGCAATAGTGACCGGTCGAGCCGTAACTCATAAGGCAATATCTTATCCGATTAAAGTTGAAAATAACTTTTTTTTGTCGTTCATCCAACAATAGCCATGTCGAATATTATTAAAACCAGAATAATACATTCTTTTTTTGTTACAAAATGTTAGAATTAAAAAAAAACCTCAATCTATACCACACACATACTAGACACATGTATAAGACCATAAGGAGTGGTGTGGTGGGGGGAGGAAAGAGGAGGATGAAGTGCCATGTAGCACTTTTGGGTCCCACATGAATGGGGGAAAATTGTGGGAGTGGAAGGGGGAGGGGGGGGGGGGAAGTGACACGTGAATTTTATTTTTTTTGTTTATAAACTAAATAAAACACAATTTTATAAAAACATAAAATTAAAATCATTATAATTAATAATAAACTACAAACTAAACATTAAAAAAACATGAAATAATAAAAATACACGAAGTAAAAAAAATACACGAACTAAAAAAACACATGAACCTAAAATGTTTTTAATTATCGCTATCGTTATCGTTATCGTCAGATGTGTAATCTCTTGGTATACCCCAAATATGATCAACCAGATCCGCTCGAAGGTTGTGATGTGTTTGGCAATTCCTGATTTCAAATTTGTTGAAGTTTCTTTCTTCATCAGTAATGTTTCATCGACTTGGTTGCGTTTCCTCACCAAAGTACTCGCATATTGTACGTCCTTCGTCCTCCAAAATCATGTTATGTAAAATAATGCATGCGTACATCATATTTCGTATTTGCGGTTTTTCCCACATTCGACATGGCTGGGCCAAAATGCGCCATCTTCTTTGCAAGACACCAAAAGCACGCTCAATATCTTTCCGTACAGCCATTTGAGCTTTGTTAAACTTTTTTCTCTTAGGGTCTAACATAGTCCTTCGTGTAAACGATTTTACGAACACGGCCCAATCAGGGTAAATTCCATCTGTTAGAAGATACCCGTACTTGTATTCTACCCCGTTTAAGAAAAAAGTTCCTTTTGGTGTAACATCAGTTACAAGATCGTTGAAAATTGGGGATTGATTAAGAATATTTCTATCGTTCAACGAACCGGGTACACCAAAAAATGCATGCTAAATCCAAAGATCTTGTGACGCAACCACTTCAAGCATAATACACGGCTTTTTATGATATCCGCTCGAGTGTTGGTCTTGCCACTTTGTTGGACAAAGTTCCCACTCCCATTTCATACAATCTAAACTCCCGAGCATCCCGGAAAAACCATGTTTTTCTTCGTGATATTTCAAAAGTTGTTGTACGTCACTAAATGTAGGTTTTTCCCAAATATCTTTTTAATTATAGTTCAATGACGTACGCACAAAAATAGTGAACACTTTCCCTAGCCGCTCGCTCGGACATCTTTAGATAGTCATCCATTATATCGGAACTTTGTCCGTAACCCAAGTATCTAAGCGCGTCTGTGACCTTTTGCATCGCGGAAAATCCCATCTCACTACGCGCATCGGGCCTTTGTTGGAAATATTCGTAATTATTTTCTAAATCGTTTGATATTGTTAAAAATAAATTACGACTCATACGAAGACGCTGCCTAAAACTTCTTTCATCAAATGTTGGTTCGGGTGAGAAGTAATCACGTACCAATAACTCATTTGCGGCTTGTCGTTCACGAACTATATACTTTCTACGTTTGGGTTCGGAGGTCCCTTCGTCATCCACTATAGCTTCAACGACTTTCTGAACGCTCGCTATTAACAATTCCGTGCCGTCGTCAGATGAGGACTCCAAAGCGAGTAGATCAAACGCATCAGATGAACTTGAAGATTGGTCCGACATCTTGCAAATATTTTTAAAAATATGATAGTTTGGAGAGGATATTATGAAAATATGAGAGTGTGTGTGTTTGGTTAGAAGAGGGTATGGTTATATATATATATATAATAAATTAAAAAACTTTTTTTCAACGGTTATCCAACGGCTCTTTTTAAAAAAAAAAATAATTTTTTTTCAAACGGTCAACACAAGCCCCAACCAATCAGATTGTGCCACGTGTTCCCCCAGTGGAAATCTCCCCGCCCTCCCTTCCACGCCACTCAGGGGCGGTGGGCCCTTCTTCCCGCCCCACTCCGGATGTTCTAAATGTTTGGTAGCCATTCAAATACATCTTATCTTCAATTTTCGGTATTTTGGAAGCATATATATGTTTGGTATCAACAAAATCATGGTTGTTTTCAAATCTTTATCTTATAAATTCGTTCACTCTTTCTCTCATTAAGCAATCACAAATATGGCTACTATAGTTTTGTATCCATCTCCTGGTATGGGTCACCTCATTTCAATGGTGGAGCTTGGTAAACTCATCACCAAACACCACCCTTCTTTCTCAGTCATCATCCTCACTCTCATCCCCTCCTTCAACACAGGCACCACGGCCGCCTACGTCCGCGACATCTCTGCCACCTTCCCTGCTATCACCTTCTACCACCTCCCTGATATCCCTCTTGACCCTTTACTTTTCCCCTCTATGGAAGCCATCATATTTGAGCTTATTCGACGTAGCAACCCCAACGTTGATCGCGCTTTTCAAACTATTTCTTCATCTTCTAACATCACTGCCTTTGTCATCGACTTCTTTTGCACGACGGTGATGCCTGTGGCTGATAATTATAACGTGCCGGTTTATTACTTCTTTACTTCAGGTGCATGCTGCCTTGCACATTTCCTTTACTTGCCTACAATCCATAAAACCACTACTAAAAGTTTTAAAGATATGAATTCACTCGTCCATACGCCAGGGCTGCCGCCCACTACTTGATAGAACTTCTACTGATTATTCCGATTTTCTTGAAGTATGCGAGCATTTTCCCAAATCAGCTGGAATTATTGTTAACACGTTTGAGTCGTTGGAGCCTAAAGCGATTAGAGCAATAACTGAAGGAGTTTGTGTCCCGGATCGGCCTACGCCACCTATCTACTGCGTGGGACCGTTGGTGGCGAGTGGTGATGATGGTTCGCATGAGTGTTTGAGTTGGCTGGATTTACAACCGAGTGGAAGTGTTGTGTATTTGTGTTTTGGGAGTTTGGGTGTGCTTTCGAGTGAGCAGTTGAAGGAGATTGCCAAGGGACTTGAGATGAGTGGAGTTCGGTTTCTTTGGGTGGTGAGAAGCCCGCCTTCGAATAGAAAAGAAGACAGGTTTCTGCCACCACCAGAGCCGGACTTGGATGTACTACTACCAGAAGGTTTCTTGGAGCGTACCAAAGATAGAGGGCTCGTGGTGAAGAAGTGGGCGCCCCAAGTGGCTGTTCTCAATCATAAGTCTGTGGGTGGGTTTGTGACTCATTGTGGGTGGAACTCCATCTTGGAAGCTGTGTGTGCTGGGGTTCCTATGGTGGCGTGGCCGCTTTATGCGGAGCAAAAGTTCAATAAGGCGGTATTGACGACTGACATGAAGCTGGCATTACCGATGAATGAGTCAGAAGGGGGGATGGTGACAGCGATGGAGGTGGAGAAGCGGGTTAGACAGTTGATGGAAGGGGATGAAGGTAAAGTTGTTCGGGAGGTGGCCATGGCTAGAAAAGAGGAGGCGGAAATGGCATTGAGTGACGGTGGGTCTTCCCATGCGGCTTTGTCTAAGTTAGTTGCAACGTGGTAGTATTGGTCGATCTCCTCTTTAGTAAAGGCAATAGTATAAGGGCAGATGGAGAGGTTAGTGATTATATCACACCATCACACTATTGTAGCAAATAATATTGTGTTACCTCATTTTCATCACACTCAATCACAATTATCACTAAAAGTATGGGGTGGAATGATACTATCACACTCAATTTTTTTCAAAAATAAAAATAAAACATTACGTTAAATAAAAAAAACTTACATTAAGTAGAAAAAATTTTACTAGAAAATATAAAATAAAATAAAAATGAAATAATAAAACTAAGTGAGTGGTGGGTACGGGTATGATCGTCGACGCAACGATTTCGAGCATGATCGTCGAGTGGATACGAAGGGCCTTGCATTTTTTTTAGTTGTTTGATTGTTGGAGATATTGTTTGATTGTTTGTGATATTGGTTTTTGTTGAAATGTTTAAATTAAAAAAACTTTTTTTAGACGGACACAAGACCGTTGTCAAACGTTCAATTTGGCTGTGATGGTGATCACAGTTATATGTTATCGCGGCCGTGATTTATTTGGCGAGGCGGTGTTCCTGATGGTCACGGCCATCACGGAGTGACCATCACGGACCACCCCGCCCACCCTAATCAATGTCCTGGTGCTCAGTGTTATTAAGATGGTCAATATAGTCCTTTAGCGGGAAAACTAAAAAATAGACATCGTTTATCAATCTTTTGTTCAAAATCGACATCAACTACTGATAAAGCTTGCCGGCGTTTTTTTGCCCACAAATTGGTCGGTAGTTCATGACTATTCTGGTAACTCTAATTGGTCAAACATCTATTTAGTAGTTTTCCAGTTCTTTAGCACTTTGCAACAAGTTAAAATTATAATAATTAAATATTATGTTGTAGTATTTGATTTTTGATATGCAAATCCTGTGAATCATGGACTTGTCATTTTGTATGAGTTATTGAGCCCGGCAATAAAGTCATGACGTGTTGCATTGCAATTATAACAACGTTGATGGTGACATGATGGTATGATTATGCAATTAGTACGTTATCAAAAATGTCTTTACACATGTTAAACTGTTCGTTGTGAGCCGCGAGTGAGAGCAAGGTTTCAGTCCGGTGCTCACCTCCAGCAATAACAGCCCTGGCGTGAGCACACGCGAACTCGCGAAGAGCCCCGACGCGAACACACGCGATGGTGCTAGCGTGCATTAACGGGAGAAAGTGAGTACAGGTCGCGCCGGTGCTCATTCTAGCCACAACTGGGTCAAGTAAGCATAGGCGATGAGGTTACTTGAGAGTGAAGTTGGTGGCTCACGCCGGCTCGTTCGCAGCCCACAACGGATGGTTGGTGGCCCCACCTCGTCATTTGTTGTTGGCTTGGTGGTTGGTGGCGCTGGCGGTGTTAGAGGTGTATGCAACCCTTTCCCCGTTATTTTCTTTGTTTTTTCGGATTCACCAAATTGTGATCGTAGTCGGAGACAAAGTTGTGTCAATCTTCATTCGACAATTCTGTTGTAACGGATTACATCTAGCGTTTTTGTTACTTTGAAAATAACTAAATTTAAATAATTAATTATTTTTACTCTGATATACATGGCGTGGAGTGGGTTGTTTAGAACACCAGGTATTATATTTCTTATGATTTAAAAGTGGAGATGATAGTCTTTTAGGATGTCCGCGTAATTTTTTAATTTCACTGTGTCATAAATCTCTCGATAATTTAAACATATCTATATATTTTCTTACGTTACCATAAATTTATGCATAAAGAAGCTTATCTAATCTAAATCTAAATTATTAATATACTAGGTTAGAGTTCCGTGAGGACCCATGATTCACCCGAAAGTAAAATGAAAAAAAGTACGAAAATAATAATTGTATTATGCAATTTGTTTTGGTTACTAAATGTTTGATAATGCAATATGTATGAATTTTGATGTTAAATGCAAAATGTCATCCAACAGTTTAATGTAACGAAATGATGGATATATCGAGTAAGTAAAGTTTAATTTGACAACTGCAAACTACATAGCATACTATCACAATATCACACATTACATCATTTGGGTAATATCTATATTCTAATCATAACTAAGCTTAAGCATAGAACACTTATCATTTAGTTGGGGCTTAACAAACTTCAACCAATATCACACATTACATCATTTGGGTAATATCTATATTCTAATCATAACTAAGCTTAAGCATGGAACACTTATCATTTAGTTGGGGCTTAACGAACTTCAACCAATGGTCCATTTTCATTACTTCAATCAAAATCTTCCAAGTCTTGCTCATTGATAGCTGATTTTTCACCTTAGAAGTTGTTATTATTGCCATCACGATCCTTGGAGTGCAGCTCATTTTCAATAATTTATGAAAACCTTCACCATTGTATTCCATATTTGTGTTCTACATAAAATATAGTTGTTGTAAAGATATGGATACGGTGATAAGTAAATCAAGAAACAATCCTTAACCCACTTACTTGAATGGGTAGCTTAAATTTTACATGTTATCTCTCCAATGGTTCAAATCGATTACATAGCTAAAAAACAATTAATAAGAAAATGGGTCCAATGTCACATGTTGTAATATAAATTTCCTATATTTTATTAAAAAATAGATACCAAAAGAATCAACCCCAGAACCATTTCAACATGTAGCCAAATTGTTCCATTGTACACACACTTTAGGCAACTTTTGACATGTTACAAAATGCCGCCAAAAAACGTCATTATTTAAACTGTGTAAATATAGTACTTAACAATTAAAAATCTTAATAAATAACATCAAAATCATAATCAATCATTCAAATCAATGACATTAAAATAATCCGCGTCTGAAATTGCCACAGAAAGTAACATTTTGAAAATTTATATTATCATTATATACAAATTATTATTGACATCTTAAAATTAGCACACTTATTGAAATCAAGATGATGATTAACGTTTAGTGACAATTGATTAAAGGAAAGTCGTAATATCAAAATCTAAATCAGTCAACAATGTTAAAATGAAATTCGTAATATTAGTAACATCAAAAAATAAGATTAAAAGTCTTAATAAATAACATCAAAATCATAATCAATCATTCAAATAAATGACATTAAAATCATCTGCGTCTCAAATTGCCTTACCTATTATATACAAATTATTATTGACATCTTTAGTAATCATTATTGGTTGTGATTGAAGTAATATAATTCTTTAACAGAAAGTAACATTTTGAAAATTTATATTATCATTTAATTTCGTTGTTAAAATTGGTATGGCGATTAAATGATTTTATTATTTGTTAAGGTTTATATAGTATTGTTGTGTCTCGAACAATTCTGCAAAATCGGAAATACTATGCCTCGATTGGCGTGATCGAGTAGGAATATTTATTTATATATTTGAATTATAAAAAATGGAAGGATTGGTAATTGACGTGAATTTGTCAACAACAGTTAAAATTAGCACAATCAAACTCAAAGACATAAAGTCAAAGAATTGACCTCCATCAAATTAACACAAACGTAAAAAGTTTTTACTCAGATTGGGTCAACAATATTAAAATTAAGGTCGTAATATTAGTAATAGCATTGAAAATTATCTTGAATACATTATATATTTTAGGAAACTGTTAAATAGATTTTAAATCAATGACTTCTTGTGGTGGAACCTTAGTAACAAACAGCCTGTGCTGGATTGAACAATATTTAAAGACACAATATTCGCCAATGAAAATATCTTCTGATTGAAGCAAACTAAAATCGTAATATTAGTATTAGTATTAGTTAGTATTAGTAATTAGTAATATATTCGTAAAAATAGTAATAGAAAAATTTAATTCGGTCAATAATATATAAATGGGATTAAAATTAAAAATCGTAATATTAGTTTTAGTATTAGTAACATATTCGTAATTTAATTCGGTCAATAATAAAAAATGAGCTTAAAAATCTTAATAAATAATCTCAAAATCGTAATCAATAATTCAAATAAATTACATTACAAACATAAAAAGTCGCAATTTAAATTTGAAAATCAATGACTTCTTGTGGTGGAACCTTATTAACAAACAGCCTGTGCTGGATTGAACACAATTTAAAGACACAATATTCGCCAATGGAAATATCTTCTGATTGAAGCAAACTAAAATCGTAATATTAGTAATAGTAATTATTAGTAATTAGTAATATATTCATAAAAATAGTAATAGAAATTTTAATTCGGTCAATAAGATATAAATGGGATTAAAATTAAAAATCATAATATTAGTTTTAGTATTAGTAATATATTCGTAATTTAATTCGGTCAATAATAAATAAATGAGCTTAAAAATCGTAATACATAACATTAAATTCGGTCAATTAAAAATCGTATTAATATTATTCTATTACGGAATAAATTGATATAAATTAATGAGATTAAAAAATTGTAATAAATAACATTAAACCGAATTTCGTATTAATATTATTTAAATTTAAATTCGGAATAAATTGATAGAATTAAAATCATTACATGAAACAACCTTTTAATATATTGAATAAGGAAATCATACAAAAAAAGGAAATACAAATTATCATTATGATATTAAAATCATAATCAATTATTCAGATTGAATGACATTAAATTCGGTCATTAATATTAATGACAATAAATAATATTAGTTATGATTTGTTGTAAATTATAAAAAATCAACCAATACATTAGATGTTAATATACGTAGGTTTTTAGTTTAAATTATAAAAAATCGACCTATACATTAGTTATGATTTTGTTTTTTTTAAAAGGTGAGTATGTTAAATATATGTTTATGTATTATTACACAAGAGTGATTTATACAAATTAACATACGTCTATGTAACATCTATGAAATTTAAATACACTGATAATATAAATCAGGTGGCTTTGTGTATATATATGTAGATTGATGTCGTATACTTAATAATACACGAGTATATAAAATATTTTTGCATATGACATATAGTTTTATTTTTGAAATTTGAATTCATATAACTTGAATCGGTGACTTTTCTAAATCAGCAAAAATTGTTATGGTAAACTGAAATTCGTATTAATCTATCTATATAATAATTGAATACATCTCGGGTCGAATGGAGACCTTAGAGAGGGCCTCTAGGATCCAAATTGGTATATGGAGCTCCAACTTTTTTCCTATAAATAACGTTTTGTATTTTTTTTATTTTCTCCATTCTTCCATCACTCTTCAATCTTCCTTAACAATTCTTCCAATCTACATTCCTCATTCTTCTTTTCCATTTTTTCTTTGAGGTAATCTTTCATCCTATTTTTCAGTTTGATTTCTTATTTATACATTTTCAATTTATAAAGTTTGATTTCTGATTTTTTTTACTTTATTTCTTATTTATACGATTTCAATGTTGTTAATTATATATACGTTTTTTCAATGGTGTTTGTAATAAAATCATGTTCTCTGAATCGTGTGTTTCTTGAAATGTATTCGTTTGATTCTTTGGATCGGATTTTATTACATTGTTTTTGGAAATGTATTCGTTTGTTTCGTGTGTTTTTTGAAATATCGATTGGATTTTGTTATTGTTTGTTAGTGTTTGAATCGGATTTTACATTGTATTTTATCAAAACCATTTTATATTTTATTTTTTCTTCATTCTTCCTTCAATCTTCCTTAACAATTCTTCCAATCTACGTTCTTCATTTTCTTCAAGGTAATCTTTCATCCTATTTTTCAGTTTGATTTCTTATTTATACATTTTCTATTTATAAAGTTTGATTTATGATTTTTTACTTTATTTCTGATTTTTTACTTTAGTTCTGATTTATACGATTTCATTGTTGTTAATATATACGTTTTTTCAATGGTGTTTGTAATAAAATCATGTTCTCCGAATCGTGTGTTTCTTGAAATGTATTCGTTTGATTCTTTGGATCGGATTTTAGTGTTTGTTAGTGTTTGAATCGGAGTTTACATTGTTTAAAGAAGTGTCTGATTTATACGATAACATTGTTTTTTGAAATGTATTTGTTTCATTCGTGTGTTTTTTGAAATATCGATTGGATTTTGTTATTGTTTGTTAGTGTTTGAATCGGATTTTACATTGTTTAAAGAAGTGTCTTTAACAATCTATAAGTACCAACCGAGCATATGAAATTGATACATTCTGTAATATAGATACAAATAGAGAAACAATATTATATGTTTTCTTGTTTTACATATATACTAGGTTAGAGTCCCGTGGGGACCCACGGTTTACCCGAAAGTAAAATGAAAAAAAAAGTAGGAAAATAAGAATTGTATTATGCAATTTGTTTTGGTTACTAAATGTTTGATAATGCAATATGTATGAATTATGATGTTAAATGCAAAATGTCATCTAACAGTTTAATGTAACGAAATGATGGATCTATCGAGTAAGTAAAGTTTAATTTGACAACTGCAAACTACATAGCATACTATCATAATATCACACATTACATCATTTGGGTAATATCTATATTCTAATCATAATTAAGCTTAAGCATAGAACACTTATCATTTAGTTGGGGCTTAACGAACTTCAACCAATATCACACATTACATCATTTGGGTAAGGGTAATATCTATATTATAATCATAACTAAGCTTAAGCATAAAACACTTATCATTTAGTTGGGGCTTAACGAACTTCAACCAATGGTCCATTTTCATTACTTCAATCAAAATCTTCCAACTCTTGCTCATTGATAGCTGATTTTTCACCTTCGAAGTTGTTATCATTGTCATCACGATCCTCGGAGTGCAGCTCATTTTCAATAATTTATGAAAACCTCCACTATTGTATTCCATATTTGTGTTCTACATAAAATATAGTTGTTGTAAAGATATGGATACGGTGATAAGTAAATCAAGAAACAATCCTTAACCCACTTACTTGAATGGGTAGCTTAAATTTTCATGTTATCTACTTATCTCTCCAATGGTTCAAACCGATTACATAGCTATAAAACAACTAATAAGAAAATGGGTTCAATGTCACATGCTGTAATATAAATTTCCTCTATTTTATTAAAAAATAGACACCAAAATGATCAACCCAGACCCATTTCAACATGTAGCCAAAATGACCCATTGTACACACACTTTAGGCAACCTTTGACATGTTACAAAAAGCCGCCAAAAAACGTCATTATTTAAACTGTGTAAATATAGTACTTAACAATTAAAAATCTTAATAAATAACATCAAAATCATAATCAATCATTCAAATCAATGACATTAAAATAATCCGTGTCTAAAATTGACTTACCCATTATATACAAATTATTATTAACATCTTAAAATTAGCACACTTATTGAAATCAAGATGATGATTATCGTTTAGTTACAATTGATTAAAGGAAAGTTGTAATATCAAAATGAAAGTCGGTCAACAATGTTAAAATGAAATTCGTAATATTAGTAACATCAATAAATAAGATTAAAAATCTTAATAAATAACATCAAAATCGTAAGCAATCATTCAAATAAATGACATTAAAATCATCCACGTCTCAAATTGCCTTACACATTATATACAATTTATTTTTGACATCTTTAGTAATTATTATTAGTTGTACAGAAAGTAACATTTTGAAAATTTATATTATCATTTAATTTCGTTGTTAAATTTGGTATGACGATTAAATGATTTTATTATTTGTTAAGGTTTATATAGTATTGTTGTGTCTCGAACAATTCTGCAAAATTGGAAATACTGTGCCTCGATTGACGTGATCGAGTAGGAATATTTATTTATATATTTGAATTATAAAAATGGATGGATTGGTAATTGACGTGAATAGGTCAGCAACGCTTAAAATTAGCACAATCAAACTCAAAGACATAAAGTCAAAGAATTGACCTCCATCAAATTAACAAAAACGTAAAAAGGTTTTACTCAGATTTAGTCAACAATATTAAAATTAAGGTCGTAATATTAGTAATAGCAATGAAAATTTTCTTGAATACATTATATATTTTAGGAAATTGTTAAATAGATTTAAATTATATTTATTATTAAAAGAATAATAAAAGTGTAGGAAAATAAATGTACACTCCCATCTTCGGATTATATTTAAATTATAAACTGGTAAATAGATTTAACATTGTTAAATAGATTTAAATAAATGTTTAAAGGAAAGTCGTATATGTTTAAAAGAATATCGTTTCATTACAATTGATTAAAGAAAAGTCTTTGAATTATAAAAAAGGGAAGGATTGGTAATTGACGTGAATTGGTCAACAACGCTTAAAATTAGCATAATCAAATTCAAAAACATATAGTCAAAGAATTGACCTTCATCAATTTAACAAAAACGTAAAAAGTTTTTACCAAGATTCGGTCAACAATATTAACATTAAGGTCGTAATATTAGTAATAGCATTGAAAATTATTTTGAATACATTATATATATTTTAGGAAACTGTTAATTATATTTAAATTATATTTATTATTAAAAGAATAATAAAAGTGTAGGAAAATGAATGTACATTGTTATCTTCGGATTATATTTAAATTATAAACTCTTAAATAGATTTAACATTGTTAAATAGATTTAAATAAATGTTTGAAAGAAAGTCGTATATGTTTAAAAAAAAATATTGTTTCATCACAATTGATTAAAGGAAAGTTGTATTATCAAAATTAAAGTCGGTCAACAATATTAAAATGAATTTCGTAATATTAGTAATATCAATAATTAAGATTAAAAATGTTAATAAATAACAACCAAATCATAATCAATCATTCAAATCAATGACATTAAAATTATCATAAATAACATTAAAACTCTTCATAAATAATAAAAAAAATCATAATTTAAATTTCAAAATCAATGACATCTTATGGTGCCACCTTAGTAACAAACATTTTGTGCTCGATTGAACACCATTTGAAGACACAATATTCGCCAATGGAAGTATCTTTTGATTGAAGCAAATCAGGTCATCCAATCAAAGTAAACCTTTACAAGAGAATTATGTACAGAAAATTTAAAATGTGTAACTAATTATAAAATAAGAATATTGTAAACATAAATGTTGAATATGCAAATAACAAACCTAGCGACTTGTGAAACAATTTCTGCACGTAATATTAGTATTAGTTAGTAATAGTAATTATTAGTAATTAGCAATATATTCGTAAAAACAGTAATAGAAAAATTTAATTCGATCAATAAGATATAAATGGGATTAAAATTAAAAATCGTAATATCAGTTTTAGTATTCGTAATTTAATTCGGTCAATAATAAATAAATGAGCTTAAAAATCGTAATATATAACATTAAATTCGATCAATTATTATTAATGTCATTAAAACTCATAATAAATAACATTAAAAAATGAATAAATCCTATTAATTGCAGGCAAGACCAATAATAATTCATAAGGATAGATTAAATATAATTTCATAGTAATATTAATATAAATAAATGAGATTAAAAAATCGTAATAAATAACATTCAATTCGGTCAATTATTATTAATGTCAAGTAGTATTAGTAATATATTCGGTCAACAATACTATTTTTACGAATAGTAAAACTAAAATCGTAATATTAGTATTAGTTAATATTAGTAATTAGTAATATATTCGTCAAAATAGTAATAGAAAATTTTAATTCGGTCAATAAGATATAAATGGGATTAAAATTAAAAATCGTAATATTAGTTTTTGTATTAGTAATATATTCCTAATTTAATTCGGTCAATAATAAATAAATCATATTAAAATTAAAAATCGTAATATTAGTATTTGTATTAGTAATATATTTGTAAATTAATTCGGTCAATAATAAATAAATGAGCTTAAAAATTGATACATTCTGTAATATAGATAACAATCTATAAGTACCAACCGAGCATATGAAATTGATACATTCTGTAATATAGATACAAATAGAGAAACAATATTATATGTTTTCTTGCTTTACATATATATTCTTATTCAATGGTGTTTGTAATGATTTTGTTTTTTTTCATATATATCTATCTGATTTAGTTAATATATATGTTTTTTCATTAGAAAACCAGGATTCTATACGAAGACACAAATTCTATTAGTTATACGAATTTAAACTTACCATAATACTTCGCATTTACTTTTTGTATTAATGATTGATTATCAATCAATAAAAACAGTAATTTAAGATAACCATAATTGAAGTAAATAATTAGCCTTACCATAGTATTTGGACTAATTTAACGTCAATATTCAAATTTCAAATACAAAATCTCCTAATTTAACGCTATATTATACGAATTTAACGCCTTACCATAGTATCAATTAATCTTCACCCCATAATTTAGGCTTGACCATAATAAATCTCCTAATCAATATTTTATTATGTATATTTATTGTCAATAAATTTAGGTGACCGAAATTTAACATATTTAGTTCGACTTTTTTAACTCATTACATTTGCTTTACTATAATAACTCTCATTAAATTTATTACCATTTTTTGTCTCATTAAATTATTTTACGAAATTATGTCTCATTAAATTTATTATGAATCAATTTAACCCTAATTTCAGCTTACCATAATTTAACGAGACGAAATTAAGTTTAATACGAAGTTATTGTTGGTAATTATGAATCAATTTAATTCGTAATTATGAATCAATTTAATTCCTATTTATGAATCAATTTAACCAATCTTTTATTATGTATGATTGATTATAAATCAATCTATAATCAATAAGTTAGACTTACCATAACTTAATGAGACGAATTTAATTTTAATACGAAATTATTTTTGGTAATTAGTAATTAATTTAATCCGTAAGATGGCACATCAATTTAATCTGTAATTATATATAAATTTAATCAATTTTTTATTATGTATGATTGATTATGAGTCAATTAAATCCGTAATTTTGACTTACCATAATTTATTTATCGAATTTATGTATGATTGATTATAAATCAATCATGTCCGTAATTATGAATCAGTTTAATCCTTAATTATTAATCCATTTTACGATTTACTTTGTATTAATGATTCATTATGAATCAATTCAATCCATAATTTAAATACAATAAAGCATTCAATTGTATATTATTCAAAATATAGAATCGATTAGGAGTAGAAATGGTAACTCAATGAATATTGTAAACATCCACTTTAAACATCTATCTATGTATACAAATTTTAAGAATCGATTAACAACTAATGTTTTTTTTTTTAATTTTAACACTTATTATACAAATCTTTTATTCTAAAAAGTATGTTATGAATGTGTAGTTATCTAATTGTTATGAATTAATACTTAACTAAGTATAGAGTGTAACTTGCGAAAAAAGGTTTTGTGTTTTGAAATTAGATTTCTAAAATCGAATGAATTTTACACAGTTATGGCATGATTGGTCATCAATTTATGGAGTAAATTAGATTTCTAAATGTAGAGAAGATTGATTGATTGATTGATTGATAAACCAATCTTTCCCCAAATTTTTGCAACCCTTAACTTCAATGGGTATTTAATCTTATATTTTTACGAATTCTGATTGGTGTTCATTGCAATTAATAAGATTTATTCATTTTTAATGTTATTTATTAAGAGTTTTAATACTATTTATTGACATTAATAATAATTGACCGAATTTAATGTTATTTAGTAAAAAAAATTAATCTAATTTTACGAATTTATGTTTAATATTATTGACCGAATTTAATTTTTTATATTATGATTTTCCTTTAATCAATTCTTATTAAAAGATAATTATCAAAATCATTTCAATAGTAATATGCTAATTTTAAGATGTCTATAATAATCTGTCGATAATTGGTAAGTCAATTTGAAACGCGGATGTTTTTAATGTAATTGATTTGAATTATTGATTACGATTTTAAGGTTATTTATTAAGAATTTTAATCTCATTTAATTATATTACTATTTTTACGAATTCTGATTGGTCTCCATTGCAATTAATAATATTTATTCATTTTCAATGTTATTTATTAAGAGTTTTAATGTTATTTATTGACATTAATACTAGTTAACCGAATTTAATGTTATTTAGTAAAAAATTTAATCTCATTTATGTATATTTCTAATTTTACGAATTTATGTTTACAATTATTGACCGAATTTAATTTTTTATATTATGACTTTCCTTTAATCAATTTTTATTAAAAGATAATCATCAAAATCATTTCAATAGTAATATGTTAATTTTAAGATGTCTATAATAATTTGTCGATAATTGGTAAGTCAATTTGAAATGCTGATGTTTTTATGTAACTGATTTGAATTATTGATTACGATTTTAAAGTTAATTATTAAGATTTTTCAACTCATTTATTTATATTACTATTTTTACGAATTCTGATTGGTCTTGATTGCAATTAAAAAGATTTATTCATTTTTAATGTTATTTATTAAGAGTTTTAATGTTATTTATTACATTAATAATAATTGCAAGAATTTAATGTTATTTAGTAAAAAAAATTAATCTCATTTATGTATATTACTAATTTTATGAATTTATTTTTAATATTATTGACCGAATTTGATTTTTTATATCATGACTTTTTTGTAATCAGTTCTCATTAAAACATAATCATCAAAATCATTTCAATAGTAATATGCTAATTTTAAGATGTCAATAATAATTTGTCGATAATTGGTAAGTTAATTTCAAATGTGGATGTTTTTAATTTAATTGTTTTGAATTATTGATTACAATTTTGAGGTTACTTATTAACATTTTTAATCTCATTTATTTATATTACTATTTTTTACAAATTTATTTTTAATATTATTGACCCAATTTAATTTTTCTATTATTTTTTATATTATTGACCCAATTTAATTGATTTGAATTATTGATTACAATTTTAAGGTTACTTAATAACATTTTTAATCTCATTTAGTATTGATTTTCACCATGGTTTTAGCTTGATTTTTAGGTCATTGGTTATGAGTCAAACCATCAAAACAGTTCAGGGTCTTCTGGATATATTTATCTTAAATTCTTGATGATAATATAGTTACAATGCCAAATGTCTTTCTTTTCCTTACCAGAGTTGTTTTTGACAAATTTCACTGTTTTGTTATTCTAATGGTTCAGAGATCCTATAAGTGAACCTAAATTCTTTTCAAAGCCACAAGTTTCAAATCGTCTTGCCATGTCAAACCCTGTTATAAAAGCTAAAATAATTCACGGAGTAACATTGGAATGCGAACTTTTATCCAAAGAATTAGGTTGTCCCAATCTGATAAGAAGATTCCTTTCAGATTTAACAAAAGACAATTCTCTCTTACTTTATGTTTCGCAATGACAATAAATAAGAGTCAAGGACAAACCCTATTTAGGGTAGGTCTATATTTGAAAGATCCTGTTTTTACACATGGGCAGTTTTATGTCGCTGCCAAGTGACAAAAGTAGAGATGGCCTGAAGATACTAATATTGGGTAAAGATGACAGCGTTAATAATAAATAGCAAATGTTGTCTATAAAAAAAATATTTTGAAGTTTGTGAATAAGTATGCGATCATATTTTGCATAAATTGTTTAATTTTTTTTTTATAATTTTTGGCTTGTATGATTTGTTAAACTACATTTATTTACTTTGAATTTAATCCTCATTTGCATGTCGTTACAATAAATATATGTTTATTCATTTCATTATTTGTTTTTAAATCACGTCAAATCAAACATTTGTTGATAATATACAATCAACCAAAATTCATACGAATTGTATTACGTAACTTTCAATAAATAAAATTTACATACTACAATCTTTATAGAATTTTTTTTATTTGACATGGACATGTACCGCGTGTACACGCGGGGCTCTAACCTAGTATTAATATAAATCAATGAGATTAAAAATTAAACAATAATAATAAATAACATTAAATTCGGTCAATTATTATTAATGTAAATAAATAACAATCATTTAGATTCAAATTTCAGATTAAGTGACATTAAATTCGGTCGATTATTATTAATGTAAATAAATAACAATCATTCACATTCAATGACATTAAATTCGGTCAATTATTACAATAATATTAAACATAATTTTGAAATAAATGAGAGTTATTATGGTAAACTGAAATTCGTATTAACATTAATATAAATTAATGAGATTAAAAATAAATGAGAGTTATTATGGTAAACTGAAATCCGTATTAATATTACTCGTAATAATCAATCATTCATAATAAAAAATAAATGACAGTTATTATGGTAAATTAATGAGACTTAATAATCAATGACATTAAAAATTAAAAATAAATTAGAGTTATTTTGAAAATAAATGACGTTAATAATCATTCAGATTCAAATTCAAATTCAATGACATTAAAAATTAAAAATAAATGAGAGTTATTTCGAAAATAAATGAGGGTTAATTTGATTAATAATCAATCATTCATAACAAAAAATTAATGAGAGTTATTATGGTAAACTGGAATTAATGAGATTAAAAATAAAAAAATAGTAATATTATCACTCTGATCTGCCACTTTTAATTCCTGTTGATCATATAAATTAATGAGATTAAAAATTAAAAAATAGTAATAAAAACATTAAATTCGGTCAATTATTATTAATGTAAATAAATAACAATCATTCAAATTCAAATTTCATATTCAATGACATTAAATTCGATCAATTATTATTAATGTAAATAAATAACAATCATTCAGATACAATGATATTAAATTCGGTCAATTATAACCATAGTATTAAACATAATTTCTAAATAAATGAGAGTTATTATGGTAACGGTGAAGAAACATAATTGGGTGTTGCTATTTACACCCACCCTAGTACACCATACTCTATCAATTACCTCTCAATAAATGCATTAATTACTACTTAAGCATTAATTGCATATAGTTTTTAATCTATTCATTAATTATTACCCAATAATTTTTTTTCCGATAAAAAAAATTTATTTCCTTTTAACACTTTTTTATTTTATTATACATTTATATTTTTCAATCAATCCAGTATTTTTTTAGTTCTTTGATTTTTTGGATTTTGCATTCAACCCATTATAGGTTTTTTTACCAATAATTCTTGTCCTTTTTTTTTCAATCAACTCTAACTCCGTTCATTACCTTGATCTATCTCCATTTATTTATATAAACAAACACGAAACAAATAAATAGGAGAAGTATTGTCATTTAATTGTCATCACATGATATTTTATTTCTCACTTCATTTATATCTCATTTCACTTTCGTTCAAATCTAGACGTATTAGTTAAATATTAAAATCTTTTTATATATATTTTTTGCAGACATGATCAAGAAATTTAAGTATAGTTTAAAAAAAATTCGTCAATAGTATTTAGTATTGTGAATAGAGTGAACAATAAATGGAACCAAAAAGATAATTTTAAAAAACTCTATAGTAGATATTAACTAACATTGTATATACGTCTTGTTTGTTCTTTTTAGAAACTCAAAAACAAAATTCCAAAAACTAACACATCTGTCCTCAGTTGTGCTATTGTATTTTATTTTTTATTTTTTTTTGTTTGGGCTAAGATCAATGTACAATTACAAATTTGTTCTGAAGGCTTATACGTTGGTTTAGATTTGAATGAAAGAAAAGAAGGCTAAGGGGCTGTTTGGTTGATTAAGTGCTGAATCATTAAGAGCTCTGAATGGTTAAGAGGTCTGAATGGTTAAGTGCTGAATCATTAAGTTGGACCTCTTAATGGTTAGTTTTCTTGTCCCACATTGGTATGAGAGTTTCATTAAGGTTCAGCCTAGTTTAGTGCTTAATGATTCAGTGCTTAATGGTTCAGCAACATCTCAAGTCTTAATGATTCAGCCTTAAACATTCCATTCAGAGGGCGAAACAAACGCGCTGAATGCTGAATCTTTCAGCACTGAATGGTTAAGAGCCTCATTAAGAGGCTACCAAACAGCCCCTTAATGTTGTTTCATCAAGTTTAGGGAATCCCGGGTTTGATTATTGAGCCAGGCGGGTTTTACTGTATTTTTACCGTCATGCCTAAGGGTGGGTGGGTTATCAGGTTTTCCCCGGGATTGGTGTTTGACAACTCGAGTTACTCTCTGAGTAGTCGATTTGTCTGGCGGGTGCCTCAAGATTGCTCGGGTTTGATTTATTAGCCGTTTAAAAAAAGAAAATATAAAAATAATTCTTCTAGCATATAGTGTAAATGTCAACTCAAAGTACTTAATGTTGTTTCCTCAAGTTTTATTTGTGAAACATAATTAATGGTAAAAAGAGAATTAATTTTATTGGCCTAAACTAGTCAACTATAATTAATGCTATAGAGTATGGTGTAATTAGAAAATAGGTATGGTGCAAATAGAATAACCCAACATAATTTTGAAACATTTTTGAAATTTAAATATGCATATGAACATGAAAATAACAAACATACCAAAACTGTTGACGAAGGGTCATGTAAAACCGTGAAGAATTGAGAACCATTATGATAAGACATAATAGCTTTTGTGTTTTCAGATCAAATCCTGTTTTTCAAATGTTAAAACATAGAATGACTAAATCCGATCGAATAGTAAATCCGAATTAATATATATCTAAAAAAACCTTGGTGACAATAACAAAATTAACATAACAAAATTGAATCCTAATATTCATCTTCTACGAAAATTCTCTTCAATTAAAAACTGAAAACTGTTAAACAACAAAACAGAATGTTAGTTCTTTATTATCCCGATTTGTATAAATCTCGTAGACTATACATATAATACACTTCTATAATAATTTAATGATTTATGAAAGACAGGCTAGATAGTATTACATTTAAATACGAAATCCCACTATGGCAAATAATTTTATATGCCATAACAAACAATCCATTATCGATAGAATCATTCAAATACAGAAAGATTTAGACTGTTGAATTAATATCACTTTTTAAAAACCATCAAATGATCGAAAAATTAAAATGAATACAACTCAATATATTGGATTTACATAAAACTAATCAAAATATCGGATTTACATAAATCCGATTCAATGAGTGAATAAATCGGTTTTAAAAACAATATAGAAGCATTTTCAGAAATCGTTCTTAGTTGTAAGCATTTTCAGAAATCGTTCTTATTGTGAAGCTTGAAAGAATGTTAAATCCATTTGATTTCTTCGTAATAATGTTAAGAATAAAAAATAAGTGAATAATAATAGGAATCAACATTAGGAGAGTATGATAGATGATTACCTTGAATCGGTTGTAGAGAATCAACAAATGATGCAAGATGAAGAAGGAAGATTGAAAGATTTCTTAGGAAGAAAAGGAGAGTTATGTTTTGGTGAATGAAAAAAAAATAAAAGAAAATGGTTTTTATACATAGATTTTTCGGAGCTCCATATATGGACTTGGATCCTACAGGCCTTCTCTAAGGCCTCCATTCGACCCGAGGTTACTCATCTATTATATAGATAGATTCATTTAAAAAACTATCATAACGAATAACATTTTCATTTAATCATTTATATAATCTTAGTTTTTGAGATATATATGCAGAGCAGAAGCAAATAAAAAAAAAAACAAGAATAAAATTTCTGGAGAAAAGTTGATTAATTTCTGAATGTAAAATACAATACAACATATGAGGGGCCTTTTTATAGGATTTTCTAATTTGGAAGGTATTGCCAAATCCTCAAAATTACAATTATACTAAAACAAATTATAATTCAAAACATAAACAATGGTATAAATGACACTAATCATTGAGTTACGCGTTATTACTTTTTTTTTATCGGCATAGTGCAGTGGTCCGCTGCCCACTAGCATCTTCCATCGGCCCGGGTTGGAGTCCCGTGGTTGGCATTAAAGCCAGGAATAAAATATGAAAGTCTTGAAGATTGACGAGATTGAGGAAAATTATTGATTGACGAAATCATAGCCTTAAATCAAGAAATTCAGGCCTTACAGCTTCACGTAACTCTAATCGCAGGTTAAGTTACGCCAATTTAAAGTTTAAGCTTCCTTTATCACTTTTCTTTTTTATCTATCTGGGTCATGTACGAGTTTGTAAGTTTTTAGACAGCTCCTTATCAATTTCCTATACCAAATCTTTAAGATAGAACATGCTTGATTAAACCGATATCTTTCTTTAAGATATCTTTCTTACAATAATGGTAAGACAAATAAATGTTAAATTATAATAAACGAAGCACATATATTATTTTAATGTTGCAATAATCATTGTTGTAGCAAAGTCCAACAAGTAACACTTGTTCTTTGTTGACCAATTCAATCACTTATTCATTTATATATATTTTTTAGTCTTATTTATTTTTTGTTATTTCACTTATTTAATAATCCCAACATCATCTGTGAACATACAACTTCTGTCTGTATTATACAAATTCACACTTCCCAAAATGACTACTATCCAAATCATTTCTAAAGAACGTATCAAACCATTATCCCCAACACCACAACACCACAACACCTCAAATCATACGATCTTTATTTGAAAATAACCAAGCAGACTATATTTACAAATATTATTATTTATGTGCAATAATCCTTTTTCAGACGTTATCCTAAATATATACATGTTTGTAATCAATAACTATATATAAAAGAATGTTATTGTGATGACATGATACTCATTGGTGCAATCCCGGCTCTTTGAATGTGTCAAATGGCACAATGTGAGATTTTTTATTTTTTATTTATAGTTTTTTAATAAATTAAATATTTTCTTTATATCACATGCTAGTGGGAATGCCCGCGCGTTGCCGCGGATAGTTATGGTTTTTTCTTTTCACACGTTACGGAAGGTTTCAGGTAATTTAATTTTAAAACCAATTTGCTAGTGTATGAAATGGGGATGACCGGAGGTTGTCACGTCACCCGACAAAAAGACGTGCAGTGGCAACCGGGTTATGTGGTGGTTTCAATGGCTCGAGGGTAATGGAAAAGGGACAGGTGGGTTTGGTTTTCTTTGTAATTGCACCATCACAATATTTATCTATTGGTTTTCTTTTTAATTACACCATCACAATATTTATCTAACTTATGCAAGTGGTTATCCATTATGCTTGCCCTGGGACTGTTAATATGTTGCATCATTGAATACTAAACCTGTGGACATATTTGTAACGTACATACCAATTTAGCCATCTAAAATGGAAAGTAACAAAACATGCCTAATTGCGTTACAAACATCCACAACACAGATAATTGAGATGGAGGTTGCGAGTGACCCAAAGAATTATCTTTAGACATTTTTTTTAATAATAATTGCACCATATGAAACATCTTTCAAAATACACAATGCAACTTTATGTTCAATTATGTTTCTTTAAAAGAAGGTCGTGTTGTGTTTACATTTTTATGCTATTCTTGATCCATGAGCACATCCTATACGTTATATTCCCTCGCTAGGAAGACATAATCATTTAAATAACTAATAGTAGTGTATATTTAGCGTAGAGAGATAATTATATGCTAAAACTATAAAGTACTGCTACATCCTTCTTTTATGCTTAACTAATTCATACTTCGTCGTTAAAAAAAAAACAATTAATTGTTACATGTGTCCATCACATTCTTAAGAGGATAGTTAAGCACATTAAGTAAAACGATATGGCAATTTTTTTTAATACGCCAACATACACTGCATCCCACTTCTTAAACTGGTTCAGCCAAATCAATAATGACGTAATACAAGACTAGTGGGAAACCCGCGCGATGCGGCGGGAGTGACAATTTACAATCTCATATATTACGACTAATCAAACTCGTTAAGAGCATCCACAATGCACAAACTTTTGTTTATTTAATAACATTAAGTACAATAAGGACCTCATCCCACCCCAATGGACCATCCGCTTGAGAGGACCTTTCCCAACAAACCAAACCCCTACAATGGCAAATTGGATTCCCTCGGTCTGTCCGATATCTTCAGACCGTCCATTCAAGAGCATTGTAGATGCTCTAAATACAACAAAATCCAAATCATAAGAGTTATTTTTTCTTTGAATTTGTTAATCTAACTAATGGTTAATTTTTTGTTCAGTCCTAACATGAGAAAAAATCAATATAATAAATAATTAAAAAGTTGTTAATTTATATTCTCTATTGATTTTTTAAAACAATCTTGATATGTGTATGCAAACAAACATAAATAAATAAACTTCAAATAAATAGTAGACCATTTTTGGTGTTCGTTTATTAAAATTTGTTCATGATTTCAAAAAGTTCCTCTGTATTTTTACCATGGTACTTAGATTACGATGCATCCCTTGAAAACACTCATGTTAATATCATTTCTGGTGTTTGTCAATAGACAAATTCGAACCGCAAAACACACAAAAATCACTTGAAAAAGTGTCACAACCATACCTATTCTTATATAGTCATATTCATCTCCTCCAGCCCTTCCAAGATGTGCTACAAAGTTTTCCCCATTTGAAACCAACTTGAAGTCCAAGTCCTTTCATCTTGGGTTTCTGTTTAAATCATCACAACATCATATATAATCATAACCACATAAATGTTCACAATACAAACTGAGCATACATATATTGTAGTTCTAGATCAACTTTTTTTCAACAGGTTATACAAACATACTTGTTCTTTACACTCATTTGCCTTGATATATACCTAAAACACCATCAAGCATACATGATTGTGATTTGTGAATAGATCTGTTGAAAATAATAATTCTCCGATTTCAATTTTATTACTTGTTTAATTTACAATGTGTTTTATCATGTTGCATAAGTATATGTGCAGGTTTTTTGGTAGCTGGATGTTGTCGAGCTTGTGGGCTGGATGCTAGAGCTAAATGGACCAGGCCAGGAATTGCTGTGGACCGGGTCAGAAGTTGCTGTGGACTCACTATGGTCTAGTGAAAGAGACCTGGGCTGTCACTTAACAAGCCCAGTATTAAGTTGGTGTTTTATGATTGATCCAAGCCCAAGTTCCCATTTAGGGCTTCAATATAAAAGGGCGTTATTGATATATTTTCTAGTGTGAAGTTCTCAGCCTATTTTCTTGAACAGTTTTTTGTCTATCTCATCTTCCAAGAATATGCTTTAGGGTTTCAGTATTCCTTGGCTCATGAGTCTCTCTTCCCGTTAGTTTGTTAGAGTGCTTAGGTTAGTCATTTGTGTTGATGATTAATCTTTAGAGAGATTGAGTTATTGGAGAGCTATTGATTCTTTGTTCTTGAACTCGGATTAATTAAGTTTTGAGTATTTTCTTTGTTTTTCATGTGTTTGAATAGCTGTTATTCAAAATTCTGACAAGATCAAATACATCAGATGTGATAAAATCATTGTTGGCATTCTCAATCCAGTTTAGCCGTAAATTGATATATAAAAAATCTATAGATTGTTCATCAGCATTCATGAAAAGTACATCGAAATGCGAACTAAAAAACAAATTAAAACCTTACTGACAACGATTGGAGCACCCGCAATCCCTTCTCGAATTGACTAACTATTGTCAAATCATTGCACCTATCTGAAGCAAGTTAACTGATATTCAGTAAAAAAATTATCCAGGTCAATGAACATAAACAAACATCAATAAACAACACACAAGATGAAAACCCGATCAGAGGGAGGAATTGGAGGATAGGGGAAGAAGAGAACCTAATATGCACACCGATCGTAACAAGGGTGGTGGGACTCAAAAGACTATGTAAAGGAAAGGCATTTAAATGGAAGTCGATTCAAATTTCAAACTATGGAATTGAATTGTCATGAAGTGAACCCCAAGTGAAGTGGGAAGATGAAAAGGGCTGGTAACGTAAAATGGTGTCGTATATAATAAAGTGTGATTAAATAACTTAAATTACAACTTTATTCTTTATTCATGGTTAATCTATTAATTAATTTTCTCATCAATTTGATATATGTGTACAAAGACAATTTCACCCCTCAAGTGACTTCATTAAGCATTGCACTATAAGCATCAAATTTTGTATTTACTTAAATTTAGTGGGTATTCTTCTCTCATGCTTTATAATATAGTATAGATATTTAAATGTTTGCTTGCCTTTTCTTGTCCAGGGGTATACATTTGTTTCCCCTTGTACTCCCATCTCAAGAAGGCTTGAATTTCTACAAGATCTTCAGGTATTACAACATTTGAAATTGATTTTTCCCTTGAGGGCGGCTTAACATGGAACGTCTGGCCATTATTTTTGTACCTAAATGGAGTGGGCATGGCGAGTACATTAATTAAAATTAAGATGTGCGCTCTGTGAAGTAAGGTGTGGCTAAAGAAAAATACTTATCATACGACTATTTCGTTTAACTAAACCTGAAAACCTGACTATGTTTAAACTTATGTTTATGATTTTCGAGTTTTAAGTCACAAACCTGATTTTTGAGGTCTAGCTATTTTTTCCATGGCATCAATGTAGGGGTGAGCAATAAACGGTTCCGAACCGCGAAAACCATGAAACCGACCCGAAACCGCTAGAACCGAACCGAATTAATGTTATAGGTTCCGGTTCCGGTTCTCATATTTTGGCATAATCGGTTCCCGGTTCGGTTCCGGTTAGAACCGACGGGTCCGGTTAAGAACCGTTAGAACCGTTTTGAATTAAATTAAATATTTAAATATTCTATTATTAGTTTGAAATAGAATGTGTTGTTTCCTTCTTTATAGTTTTTAACACTTTTAAATTGTTTTACTTGGTAGAAATGTAGAGTATTGCCTTATGTGATGGTCAGCAGTCAGCACAGCTTGTTCTGACCCGTTTAATCTGTATAAAAGAATGATCTGATCCGAACAAAACATATTTTGATACGTAAACTGCTATATTTTTAGTAACCATGGTTAACAGAAATGTTGATAATTTTTTTAAGAAAAATCATTGTTTTTGTTTATTTTTTTATTTAATTGTTAATGTTAATTTTAGGATTTTATTGACAACCGGTTCCAGTCTAGAACCGTTTCATGAGAACCGTTTCACCCGGTTCTGGAACCGAACCGTTTAGTAATTATCGGTTCCGGTTCTCATATTTTGGAATAAACGGTTCGCGGTTCGGTCCGGTTCGGTTCGGTTCGGTCCGGTTCTGAACCGTTGCACAGCCCTACTCATGACATGAACAACGTACAATGGTGTGTTCACCAAAGCAGCTAAATGAATTGCTCGAGCTGTAGCCTCCTGTAAAGAAATAACTTAATAAGCACAATAATTTGATTAAGCAATCAAAGATAAAAGTAAACCCATAAGAATGCATTAAGTGGCGTAGCTTTTAAGGGGCGGGGAGGGGCGGTCGACCCCTCCGAATTTTCGCTCAGAATTTTCGATTATATACTATTCGTATAGAATTTTTTGGATATATACGGTTTCGACCCCCCCGAAATTGGTTTTCGATCCCCTGAAACTAGTGATTTCCGACCACTTGGTGAGTTCCGACCCCCCCGAAGTTTCAGGTCAAGCTTCGCCACTGAATGCATTCACATCCATAACTTGTCATTCCGCTTGTAAGGTCGCCATGTGATTTAATCATCACAAATTTATATGATTTATTACCACTTTAACCATATATTTTATCCACTTTTTTGTTTCTACCTAACTTTCTCCAAATTGAACTAATCTTCCTAGGGCACATTGAGTAGATGTGCATTTAGGGTCTGTTTGGTATGGGGTAATGGAATGGATGAGAGAATGAAATGGACGAGGTAATGGAATGGACAAGATAATGGAATGGATCATTACCATTCCATGTCTTGTTTGGTTTCCATGTGGGAATGAAACAAAACATCACTTTATGTTGTTGGATAGGCAGGAAAAGACAAAGGAATAAAATCGGTGGTGAGTGGCTGTGGTGGGTGGTGGTCAGTGGCGGTGATGGTGGGTGGAAGTAGCAGTGGGTGGTGGCAGCAGTGGTGGCGACGGCTGTGGTGGGTGGTGACGGCGGTGGTGGTGGTTGGTGGGTTATGGTGTTGTTAGTAAATGATGAATGAGGGATGGAATGGAAAAAAAAAACATGAGGGTGGATGGAATGGTTTTGAGGGAATGGAGTGCCTTGTGGAATGGGTGATCCCATTTCTTTAACCAACCAAACACACTATTTTTCATTACCTCGTAATGGTCCATTTCATTCCCCCTTTCATTCTATCATACCAAACGTTACCTAAAAAATACGAAGATCTAATAAAAAAATAAAAGCATTTGTATGTGTTTTTTTACATGAGTTTGTTACACATGCATGACACATCATGACATCATGTGTTTATTTTGTAATCTAACCCAACTTAATGATGCATGATATAGCCCATTAGTGGTACTAATTATGACACACTTGTATTTTAACACCAAATGACTTTGATGAACTAATTTGTCTTCGTATAATCTAAATAACTCAATAACATGGCAATCTCTTTAACCCTGTTGGTATACTACTTATTATACCCTGTTGGTATACTACTTATTATACACGCATATTATAAAACCAAAATGACTTGTTTTGATCTAATGTGACGTTATATAACCAAAACATCCCAATAACACATGACAAGGCCCATTAGTTACTAATAAATCTCACAATGCTTGTCCTTATTCCAAGCTAACAATTATTTTCATATAACTTATTTATTTATTTGTCATCAACAAAATACTAATCATTTGTTTAATGTTTGCGGATTATCGTTATATATGTTTGCGGATTATCGTTATATATATGAGAACAAATAAAGAGGGAACGAAAGGAGCGAGATGCAACACTAGACGTGACAAAGCTAATCGAGCCGGAGGCGACGAGTAAGGAGTTTCCAGAAATGCTATAAACCACCCATAATTTAGAAGACAATTTCTCATAGGATAAAAATAGACTAGTTATTTTTTCCTGAGTCGATTTTACTTTAATTTCTAAAAAGAATTGGTAAGGGACAATTAAAAATCATCCATGTCTATATTATTAAACCCTTGATTATATTTTCTTTTGCTTTCATCCACAAAATATTATAATAAAAAGATGCTCAATCAACAATAGAGAGACCCACAAATATTTAAAGCACATGATATCTTCAATTCAACGATTTAGAAAGGCAGATTTATAAGTTTTAACAAACATATGGTTGTGACAAAAAGATATGGTTGTGACAAAAAAGCTATCTTAATTATCCTATGAGAAATGGCCTTCTATGTTCTAAATTGCCTTCAAGTCGACCATAATATTTTATGCTTCAAATTTTAAACCCTCATCTTATAACATCATAACGATCCGTTCACTCTTTCTCTCTAAGCAATCACAAACATGGCAGTTATAGTTTTGTATCCATCTCCTGGTATGGGCCACCTCATATCAATGGTAGAGCTTGGTAAACTCATCACCAAACACCACCCTTCTTACTCCATCATCGTCCTCACCCTCATCCCGTCCTTCAACACTGGCACCATAGCCGCCTACGTCCGCCACGTCTCCGCCACCTCCCCCGCCATCACCTTCCACCACCTCCCTGATATCCCTCTTGACCCCTTATCATTCCCCTCAATAGAAGCCATCGTATTCGAGCTTATTCGACGTAGCAACCCCAACGTTGATCGCGCTCTTCAATCCATTTCTTCATCTTCTAACATCACTGCCTTCGTTATTGATATGTTTTGCACGTCCGCGATTTCTGTGGCGGATAATTTAAACCTACCGGTTTATTACTTCTTTACTTCTGGTGCGTGTTTCCTTGCACAGCTTCTTTACATGCCTACACTTGATAAAACCACTACTAAAAGTTTGAAAGATATGAATACACTGATCCATTCGCCAGGGTTGCCTCTTATACCGTCATCTGATATAGTAGTTCCACTTCTTGATAGAACCTCTACTGATTATTCCGATTTTCTTGAAATATGTAAGCAATTGCCCAAATCAATTGGGATTATTATTAACACGTTTGATTCGCTGGAGCCAAAAGCTATTAGAGCCATAAACGATGGAGTTTGTGTCCCAGATCGGCCTACGCCACCGATCTACTGCGTGGGACCGTTGGTGGCGAGTGGTGGTGATGGTTGTCATGAGTGTTTGAATTGGCTGGATTTGCAACCGAGTGCAAGTGTTGTGTATTTGTGCTTTGGTAGTGGGGGTGCATTTTCTAGTGAGCAGTTGAAGGAAATTGCAAAAGGGTTGGAGATGAGTGGATTTCGGTTTCTTTGGGTGGTGAGAAGCCCACCATCGACGAAAAAAGAAGACCGGTTTCTGCCACCGCCTGAGCCGGACTTGGATGTGCTATTGCCGGAAGGTTTCTTGGAGCGTACAAAAGATAGAGGGTTTGTGGTGAAGAAATGGGCACCGCAAGTGGATGTACTCAGGCACAAGTCTGTTGGTGGGTTTGTGACACATTGTGGTTGGAACTCCATCTTGGAAGCCGTGTGTGCCGGGGTTCCGATGGTGGCCTGGCCGCTGTATGCGGAACAAAAGTTCAATAAGGTGGTGTTGAGGATGACATGAAGTTGGCGCTAGCGATGGATGAGTCAGAAGGCGGGATGGTGACCGCGATGGAGGTGGAGAAACGCGTTAGAGAGTTAATGGAGGGGGTTGAAGGTAAAGCTGTTAGGGAGGTGGTGACCACAAGAAAAGAGGAGGCGGAAATGGCATTGAGCGACGGTGGGTCTTCCCGCGCGGCTTTGTCTAAGTTAGTTGCGTCGTGGTAGTGTTGGTCATCTTCTCTTTGGTGAAGCCAACACTATAATCTATGTCCATGTTTTCTCTGTGTGTTTGTTAAATTCTACTATGCACAATACCATATGGAGATAACAATAGCAGAACGATCCACTCAGGTCATTCGCAATAAAGTGATAGACGGAACTGCCATGAGACGATTTATTAGTCGATTTTTTGATTCCTGCTAAGATGATCATTATATATCAGTCTTGAGGACACATCGACATCCATCTGTTTATTGCTTAAAATTTTAGTAAGTAAATAGTTTGTTAAGTACTCTATTTGATTTTTGATATAGGAATTGTGTGAGTTACATACTTGTCATAATGTATGAGTCATACATTCTAGCTTTGTCATTTTGCGTTGTTGACTCTCTGTGTGTAAAAAACTGGTAACAATGTTCTAGTAGTAAGTATATATATTGAGCAAGTTATCAAGAACTAGGGAGATCATCAGCGCTTCGCAGCGGACCTTTAGCAGGTATCTGGTTGGCAACAATGACAATCTACAAAAAACGAATGATATATTGCATCTAGGCCTGGCAAAAAAAACCCATGTATGTCTTTATGGTTCATTTTGGGCTTTTTATTTTAAATAGATGGGTTAGGATGGGCCATGAAAAAAGTTAGGATGGGTTAGGATGGGTTTTAGATATCCAACTTAGATCCATTAGTAGGTTAGGATGGGTTTTCACTTTTTAAATATCAGAAGTTCAGAACATGCTCTTTCTTCATCCTGAAAAACCCTTCCATAAAGCTTTTTGATTTCCATACATAAGGTTTCTAGAAGCTTCGCTCTCGTTATTCAACAGCTTCAACTTGAGCTTCGTGTCGTTGTAAGCTCTTTTATTTATTCATTTATAATAATTATTATAAATTATAAATGAACCTAATCTGTCTGCAAATACACATCTAATTTCGATGGCATCATCATATTAATTATTTATAGAAGTTTCGGTACTGCTTGAAACAAATACACATCGACAAATTATAGAAGTTTCGTGACGCTGGTTTCTTAATATAGAAGTTTCGGTACTTGTTTCTGTCTGCTTTGTGATTATCGCCTTCATATTAATTATTTATTAGTTACTTTTAGATAATTTCGATGTGTCGCCACTCGACTTAGTAATTTACGTGTTATTTTGCTAGTAATGATTTGTGTGTTTTAATAATTTTTTTGCTAGTTAATCTTTATATTTTTTTCATTGTTTTGATTTTACGATTTGATTTAGTAATTTGCGTGATTAATCATTTGCTAAACGTGATTAATCTTTATTTTTTTCGTTTTTAATTTTTTTCTGTTTTTTTATTTTTTATTTTTTCGATTTTTTAATTTTTTTTATTTTTTTCGCTTTTTTAAATTTTCTATTTTTTCGATTTTTAAAATTTTTTATTTTTTCGATTTTTTAATTTTTTTTGCTTTTTTAAATTTTTATTTTTTTCGATTTTTTAAATTTTTTGATTTTTTAAATTTTTATTTTTTTAGATTTTTTAAATTTTTTATTTTTTTTAGATTTTTTAAATTTAAAAAAAAAAATCAATTTTTAAATTTTAATAAACCCATCCTAACCTATTTCTTAATAAACCCATCCTGACCCAAACCCATCCTAACCTAAACCCATCTTAACCTATCACCCAAACCTGCCCAACCCACCCACTTTGCCAGGTCTAATTGCATCAATTAAACGGATCCCCATTCAAGAAAATATACACATGCAATGAATACAAAAAAAAATATGAAACGCACCTATCAAGAAAGGTAGAATGCGAGAAATTCAATAAGCATGAAATCCGAAGTAGTAGGATGGCATAGGGGGCTTAATTACTCACCGCTTGATTGGATCATATGAACTTCCATCACTAAACAAAACTTCATCTTTTGTAAGAAGATGATATCACAACACAACTTTTAACTTACAATTTCTTCCATACAAACACATAAATGAAATCATATTTTCATAGCAAGACATACAAATGAGCACCATACTCAAATTAGTATCAGTAATAATTACTGTCGTTCAAAAAAAATTATCAGTAATAATTAGTAAATACATGAGCAGGTACCTGGGAGTTTTTGCCTTATTTTCTTTAACCACTTTCCCCTTATTTTCTTACTCCCACAAAAACCTAACCTGTAAATGATCATACTTTGCTATTTGCAACTCAAAGATGTTATAGCCAGATCATCTAGCCCATATGATTGGTATCAAAAGACATGAAAGTGAAACACATATGATGAAAGAGTTATTAGTGTTTACTTGCCATGGAGATGTTACGTGTACCATAGTAACTTCTTGCCCTGCACCAACCCACTGGTAGAAAACATCTCAAAGCTCGATTGAATCATTTACTTGGTCTTGCTCCTATATAAATTATTTCAAGTTGTAAGGGCAAAGTCAGTGACACATATTGTGACCAATATAGCTTAATACATATGTCCAAAGTTAAAGCAACTCAAAGTCTCCTTTAAATAAATCTAAAAGTTGTAATGGTATGACCCATTTTTCAGTTACCGCCTATTGGTTTAGCAACATGTGCTTTTCTAAAAGGATTGCCACATGTAAATTGTTAAGTTTATCCAAAAAGTATAGCATGTACGTGAAAATACTCTACTTCTAAAAACGGATTTCTCTGACTCCATTTTTCGATTGAACATGACTACAATGAACGACTTAACGGCTTAGCAACACGTATATTTCTAAAAGGATTTCTGTATAAAAATTTTATTTATTAACAAATAGAGAAAGCACATACATCTACGGAAATGTGATTAAGAAAAAAACATAAAACTGTTTATTAGCTTCATTCCTACAGTTAGCATACAATCATGAGGTGTAACGTTTTGACCCGGTTACTTGTTTTTTGTAAAATGGTTTATCTAGTTGAAAAGATAACGTGAACATACCGATTTTGGTTGGACTGTACTGTAGAAAGTTGTAATGGTTCGACCCTTCATTCGGTTATCGACTCAATGATTTACCAACATGTACTTTTCTAATTAAAAGGATTTCTGCATATATGATGGAAAAAGTGTACAAAGACGAAAAATAAAAAGTATGATAGGGAACTTACGTAAACCCCTAAATCTGCTCACTCCAAGTGGTTAGCAATATTTTCCAAAATACGTAGGAGAAAACGCGACTGGATTTTCTTCACTGCAACATTAGGGAAAAATTATATTCTACAAGAATGTGAAGTATTAGAATCAAGTGGCATATGATTTTTCAAATATGCTTTCAATGTGTTACCTAATCATAACCACGAGCAAGTAGATCATAACCTCCATGTTTAAGGAGCATGAAACATATCATTCACCTGCATTGAATCCATCACTAATGAGTTGTCGACTAAAAATCTATTAATTTAATATATATAAAAGAATTGAACGTTGCTGACGTGGCGTGCAATGGTGGCTTCAACCTCTTCATGAAACTGCCACGTGACATTATAATTGAAAGATTTTAGTGATTTTGAATTATTTCAATTTTTTTAATAAAAAAAGGAAAAGATAAAACCCTAAAAGAGATTGAGTTATTTTAGGAAAAAAGAATTTAAAAACAAATTTAAATTTCTCTCTCTCATATTTCCTCCCGTAATTTTTAAACGTTAATATCTTTTATATACGAGATTTTTTAAAGAAAAAAAATACACCAAATTAACGAGCGTTTTATTATCTTTCCAACGAGTACCATAGTGCTATATAAAAAACGGAGAAAAAAAGATTATTTTTTGTGGGGTTTCGTTCATACATGAAAAAAAAACACAAAGTGTCCAGGTTATTCATTAATCATGTTTTTTCTTTTAAACCAGCTTCTTATCTACGATGTTGAAATTCAGCCCAATCGTCATATTATCATTGGAATTTTACTTTTCTAAAGATGGATAGGTATACTTCATCAAGAGAAGCTAGGAGAAAGAATCGTGTAACACTGCAACACATGTGTCACCTTATAGCAAAGTTATTTTTTTATTTATTTAATTACAAGAGTAATAATTATTACTATTAGTATTATTAGAATTATTATATTTTTCAACCCCGGGACCCTCCCGGGGTAATCAGCTAGTATAAAGATATAACAAACTATTAGTATCCAGTGATCAAGTATGCGCACAGTAAAAAATAAAGACATACAAAGCCGACATACCAATATCTTTAATCTTTTACGTAGATAATTCAAGTGTTAAAACTTGCAGCAAAGTATATCATTTTTTATAATAATGATCATCTGCAATATATATGTTATCTACATTTTCTCCACAACTTAATATAAATGATGATGGATTCAAAACTACAGTGGAATTCAATGTGATTGGTGCTATGAACATTTGTAAAACAATTACACTTATCTTGAAAGTGACAAAAAAAACAACATGCATTTCAATGATTTCATCAACTTATTTCTTTCTAATTCATGTAGCAAGTATAACACTTATTCAATAGTAGTTTTAGTGTTTAAATCAGCAACAAAAATTGGTAATACATCAAAATGATGAAAACATCCATCCAAATCACATTCCAGTACATCATAATCCTTGCAAATCAAATGTGAGTATTGTAACTACAAAAGATCTACAAATGTATGGTATTTTACATTCAAAAGCGTAATACCAATCATGCTCCTTTTTTTTTTGAGAAATGATCCTCACATGAACACAATAGCACCTATGAAAATCCCTTTTTTTACCCATATCCAAGCATGTATATGGAAAACCAGATTCAAAACCTTAAGACTCTAAATCAATTGTATAAACAAAGTACATCAAAATAATTTTTTATTACAAAACCCTAAACTCCTCAAACCACATTGAAATAGTTACCTAAGAAGATGGGAGATAAAGCGCTAATGCCATTGTTGGAAGATGCGAAGCTGCAAATCACAAACAAAATCAGCATCAATAGATAGAATACATAAGCCTTAGAAAAAACAGATAGATGTAAAACTTTAAAAGAAGTTTAGTAAACCCAAAATTATAAAGAAGTTAATATTTTTTTTACCAACACTATAAAGATTCTGAGGCTAAGGCTATGGATTGTTGTGAAATTTGAAGATCCCAATGGGTTTCTGGTACTTGGGACTTATCCATTTAATTTCTTAAGTAAATCCTTCAAACCTTCATCTGCTTGCAAAGAACCCAGAACCATTGCAAATGAAAACCCAAAATCAGCATTTAAATGTGTTGGCCCAGAAACTTGTTTATGCAGCGGATAAGTTTGATAATCACGTATACAAAAGACACAATACAAGAATGAACAATATTATAAGATCGAATATTTGATGTTTGATACAAAAGAACAATGAATATAACAGAATTCAGGAAGTTTGTCGTTGAGAGGATTATGTTTGTGCAACAATCTTGATAACTGAAATGTTGTGTCATATCTCTCATATATATATATATATATGTTTCGAAATGGTGTGACTGTTATGGACGGTTATGTCTTTGTGTCCCACCGGTTCATATCTGATTTGACGCCAAAATAACCAACATAACTGTTAGGGGTATAATCGTCTTTTTGTCCAGATCTTTCTTCGAAACATGCTGCTGAATTCTTGTTTTCTGATCTTGTTCTTCTTTCTGATTAATGCAGCCTTTTTGTCCAGCTTTGATGTTTAGTATGCAGCCCTTATAATATCATCACCCAATTCAACCCATATGCAAGCTTTATCTAACTTTGATTCCTAATAACGCTATAATCTAAACTAACAATTAATCTACTTTATATACATTACATACACACTTATAAGTTAAATATTCACAACATAAAACATAATAAAGTTATATTTACAAATCAACAATCGCCCCTAAATATAACTAGGGATCATGGACTTGTAGGTAGAGTTTCATGGCTTCTTTGAGGGCTTTTTCTGCTTGAGTAAAGTTTACATTTCTGCGCTTCATCTACCTCTTTGCAGCCCTCCAATCACCTCCCATGTATAATGCATAGTCATCTTCATTTGGTTTCATTTCTTTGCTTGATGATTGTGCATTCATAGACATGTTTGGCATTGTATCCACCCTTCTAACTTGACTACTTTCATGCCTCTCTTTTTCAATTCTTTCGGCTGTTTTCCGGGCATTCTTATGGACAAGGTATTGCCAATCTAAGACATCTAGATATTGTGCATACAAGATTCTCATCATGTCCTTGTCCTCATAGTCAAATCCTAATTCCTTTGCAATCACAACCCAAATATTGTACATAGACACTCGCCTATGTCCACCTTTTTGTACTATTATGTATAAATCGTAACAACTCAACATACTTTCCATTCTCAAAAGTTGGTGGAATCGGCCTATTGGTTATCCCAAGGAATTCTTTTAGGAACCATGATACCATTTGGACAAATGGTCCTTTAAGAATGTTTCTATGTGCCCAAGGGTAATCCATGTCGTGTATTATGTCCAAGAACTCAATGCACTTGTCAAGTGAGTCTATGTTTATGTTATTGATAACATCATCTACTTGTTTGATATTGGAATCGGCTTCGGCCGATAGGGATTCAAAATAATCATTTAAATAATTATCTTTCATCCGGTTATGATCCTCATCACGATTTTCCAATATTTTCGATATGGTTTCCTTTGACTCGCTATTGTTTTCTATGAAACGGAATTGCATACTCTTGTCCTTGAACATGTTTTCAACAATACAAAAGTGTCCCACAATCTTTACTACAAAGCCTTGTAGTATGAGTTGTGGAAGACTTAGTATATTATCTTCCAAATCTTCAACCGATATACTTACAATTCCAACCCCCCTTATGAATACGAATTCTTTCTTTATTTTACTCTCAACCCCAAATGACCTCTTTAACTTAAGAAGGAAATCTAAGTTACCCGATATATGATTTTGAAGGTTGGGGCTTACATACCACATATTCTTCCAGAAACTATTGTCGGATCCTTGAAGAATGTAATCTTCACCATTTCCATATGAATTCTCGGGATAATATGAAATCCCTGTGTTGATGGCATCTCTTATTAATTGTGCACCCTCATCTCTTTCTTTTATGCCACACACACCAATAAGATGACCCGGTTGTTTACAATAGTAGCACTTTCTTGTTTCAATCCCTCTTCGCCTTAGTGCAGCCTTTCTCTCTTTCTTTTGTCTGAATCTGGCCATGTATTGTGGCCTTGATCCCGTGTATGAAATCCCAGTGGACTCAGACATGTTTATATTATGTTTGAATTGTTTGTGACTAAGGAATATGTTCGAAAAAGGAACGAATTTTCTGATGTGGTATTAACAGAAACAGGAGACAAAATGAACAACAATACTAAAGGATAACTTTAATTGACTCGATATTTCAGAATACAAACCAAACTTCTTGAATAATTCTTTAATATACTGATCGAATAAACAGAAAACTAGACTTATGATTACCAATTTATTGACAGAAACAAAGATGCAGTGCAGACTTCTAATAAACTGTATAGTCTATGAACAGACTTATGAGTGATTGATGATCGATTTTTTTGATATAGGATAATTGTGAATGATAGTAGACTTTTAGAACAGAAAGATCAACAAAAAACTGACACGAAAAATGAGTAGAACAGAAACAGAAATCAACAATACAGACACAGAAATATAGACACAGATTTGATGATATCGAATGATAAAACTTGGCTCTGATACCAGTTTGTTGGCCCAGAAACTTGTTTATACAGCGGATAACTTTGATAATCACGAATACAAAAGACACAATATTATAAGATCGAGTATTTGATGTTTGATACAAAAGAACAATGAATATAACAGAATTCAGGAAGTTTGTCGTTGAGAGGATTGTGTTTGTGCAACAATCTTGATAACTGAAATGTTGTGTCATATCTCTCATATATATATATATATATATATATATATATATATGTTTCGAAATGGTGTGACTGTTATGGACGGTTATGTCTTTGTGTCCCACCGGTTCATATCTGATTTGGCGCCAAAATAACCAACATAACTGTCAGGGGTATAATCGTCTTTTTATCCAGATCTTTCTTCGAAACATGATGCTGAATTCTTGTTTTCTGATCTTGTTCTTCTTTCTGATTAATGCAGCCTTTTTGTCCAGCTTTGATGTTTAGTATGCAGCCCTTATAATATCATCACCCAATTCGACCCATATGCAAGCTTTATCTAACTTTGATTCCTAATAAAGCTATAATCTAAACTAACAATTAATCTACTTTATATACATTACATACACACTTATAAGTTAAATATTCACAACATAAAACATAATAAAGTTATATTTACAAATCAACAAAATGGGATCGACAAAATACAAAAATCAGGGGAAAAACAAATAATGTGCAACAAACCTGTTGGTTCAAAACATTGAAGTATAATTCAGAAGTTTCAATTCCGACAACAGTCCGACAACGACACACCACCATACGCGGATGCTCTCAGAAGTTTTGATTCCGACAGCAGGCTGACAATGACATGCTGCCGCCATACGCGTCTGCTTCCTTTTGTCTCAGTGTTTAGAGAGAGAGAGACAGAGATAAGATACATCAGACATAGGGGGTCTGAAATAATAAGGGGTTGTGGATTCATACACCCCCTACTTTAGGAATTATACACCACTACTTACAATCATTACACCACTAGTTACTTATATACTAATCATATTACAATCATTACATCACTAGTTAATTATACCCTATTTGATGAATTTTATACAATGTTTAATTATTAATCATATATAATTTTTTACATGTTTCTTTATGGATAAATATTTAATATATATTTTATTATATATTATTATGTTTTTTTTTAAATATAATTTTTTAAAATATAATAAATTTGTATTTAGTATATATAAGGGGGACAAGGAGCTACCAGAATTGGGCACGAGTACCTCACTACCAGCACGGCAACACCGCCGCCACCCGTGCTGGTAGGGGTCCGGTGGACCTTTTTCTGGTTCTATCTAACGGGCTGGTAACCGTGTATTTTATGTTTTTTTTATTTACTTTAATTCATTTTTTATTTATTTACAACCATTTTCAAGCAACAATTGGTTTAAATTTTTTACTTAAATTGCTTACTTATAAAATAAATGAAATCGGATGTAAATAAAAAACATAAAACAATATTTATGAATATTTAAACATAAATAAACTTACATAAAAACATAGTAGATAAAGCTTAGAGTTGACACATGAGTTGCAAGGTCTGGAGATGCTCAAACTTGCTGTGGTAACGAGCCGCATACTTTACCTGGGTCAACTTCAGAGCCAACTCCGGCACAATGCCTGGGTGCTGGCTCATGGTGTGCTCAAAGCAGGTGGTCCACCGATCACATTTGTTGTTTAGATCGGTCCATTTTCTCTGTAGGCTCGCAATTGTGCGGTCGTTCTCCCCAACTTGGGCTTTGAAGTCACCCAATACACGGTCCCAAAAGCGTGTGTTCCTGCTCCCTGAGCCTTGGCGGCGTTGTCGTTGCAAGGATTGGTCGTTTTGTGCGTCTCTAACGCACACGACCAGAGCAATTTCTTCATTTTCGGTCTAGCGAGTCATTTTTGTGGGTTTTGTTGATGTTGAATTGTGTTTTCATCACCGTCGTTTATATACAAAAAAACTCAACCGTATTGCATGTAAAATTCAATTTTCCTGACGGTTAGATAAGACCGACTTAAATGGGAATAAATTTTTTTGACCGTGTTGGGTGGAGACGTGATGGACGGGGTCGAACATGGTGTTTAATGCGATTAATTATGTTTTTTCGTTGTCGTTTGAACGTTTATATGCCTTGAATGTGATAACTACGTTACATTGAATTATTGTAGGTTAAACAGCATTTGCGGATAGATTTAGAGGTTTAAATGTGAAGCGAATCGAAAAAGAATGATGAACCGAACATTGTGAAGTGTTCGGGATGTTTAGTGTGGCGAAACAAGGTTAACAAAGGTCACGGATGGTGAGGAATCATGTTCGGGAAGTTGCTCGGGTTGAAAGATGCAAAGATGAAGCGAAGATACAAGGCGTGATATTTGCTTCGTAGCTTACGGTTGGTTAGACGTGAGTTACGGGCCTTTTGTGTAGAGAATGAAGGTTGCAAAAAAAAAAAAAAAGAAATCCCAGCAGCAAGTGATGGCCGTAGGACACCTTGACTGGCCGTAGGGGCATGGTGGACTAGCAAAACAAAAAGGGCTCATTGAACATTGGCCGTAACCTACGGCTGGATGAGAGGTTTAAACCCACAACAAGGCCAATCTTCGGCACAAGACCCAACTTTCACTCAAAAACCTGTGACCAGCCACTCTTCACCTTATGTGAGAGTGATTTCTGATGATAACACCCCGAACCAAACTGATACACAATTTCCACAAACTTCTACAACCCAATATCCATCATTTTTAACCACCATCATTTAGCTTTAGTCAAAGGACTAACCAAGGTAATTATGAATATGATGATGGGGACTTAGATGGGACGAAGGAGATCAAGGGCCATATCAGCTGGTAAGGCCACATAATTTAAATGGTCAAGGGTACCCACAATTCTTTCAAGCCAATCAAGGTAATCAAGGGTATCCAGCATTCCCAGAAGTTCCAGTTCACCCTGCACCTCGACAGCAACAAGCGGTGAACAGGCCGTTGAGACCTAACCCAAGGAATGCAATGCCTCCAACTAATAATCAAGCAGGCATTCCTTTGAGGTTTGAGAGAGGCCCGGTGAGAGGTATTGAGAGCACTTCAGACCTGCTATTGTTCATAATCCATCAGCAGTGGTCATCCACAACTGCATGGCAGGTCAGTTGAAGTGAGATAACAGGCAATTCAGAGTTTGCCTAAGTATCATGGGTTAGTGACTGAGGAGCCGTATATGCATCTTGGGGCTTATGATGCGAGATGCAACACAATCGGGGGGCAAGGGTTTACACAGGATGAGGTGAAGCTTGTACTGTTTCAGTTCACTCTCGAAGATAAAGCACAACAATGGTTCCAATCATTACCCTCAGCCTCTATCCTACTTGGTTGGAAATGCAACAGCAGTTTCTTGACGAGTTCTATACAAGTCAGCGAACAATGATGCTAGGAAGAACATCAGGAACTTTTCTCAGCAGCAGGTGAGCTCTTTAATGAAGCACCTTACCGGTTTCAAGATGATGATCAACAATGCCCACATCATGACATCAGCTGTTGGAATTGATCAACTTTTATGAAGGACTTCACTACAAGATCAAGGTGCGTTAGATTCAATTTCAAATGGTACTTTTGGCACTAACGAAACAGTTGATTGGGAGTACCTCGGAGGAGAGCTGAGACAACAAAGAGAAGGCACAATCTTCAAGACGCTCAAGGCATGCAACAGTGAAGGCCGCAAGTAGTAGTAGTGTTGTTGATGTGGAAAGAATAGCTAGAATAGAGTCTTAACTAGCTAATTTAGGTATTGGTGGGCAGCCTTTATGTGGGCATTGTGGGGATGTAGGGCACATAGCTGATAGTTGTCCTTGTATAGTTGGTGGGATGGAAGAGTTGAACCAGGTACAAAGGGGAAATAGGAATTGGTCAAACATGAACTCAAATACTCATCACCCAGGCCTTAGAAATCACCCAAATTTTAGTTATGGAGGTAGTGGGTGGGGGTTACCAAAAGGGTGGTCAGTCTTTTGGGACATCAGGTAGTGAGATTGGTGAGGTGATGAACATGTTGAAGCTGATTCAACAAGAGTTGCAGGCCATTAAGCAGAAGGGTGAGGTAGGTGATAAAACTATTCAGGCTTTAACTACACAGGTTGGGCAGTTAGCTGGAGATGTGGCAGAGATGAAGAAGGCGAACGGGAAGCTACCGAGTGATACTCAGGTTAATCCGGCACATCAATCGACATCAAATACAAGGAATGTGTGAATCAATGCTGTAAGTTTTCTGCCTAATTCTATAGATTGTAAAGGTGATTAGGATCTGATTTCACAAACAACACATAAAAAAATTAAAAAAATTGTTTTGTGAAAAATTTTTGAATGAAAATTTGTAAGGCCCCAAAAATCCATTTTGCTTAAGTTCGCCACTAGGCGCGATTAGCAAATAATAAAATGGAATTTAGAGCATAAGAATGAGTTTTATGTTCTAATATGGAAATAAACTAATAAATGTTATTATGTATATAAGTGAGCAAATAATAATAGAAATTAACTTAGTTAGTTAAGTTTCTTAAGAAGGGGACATTGGGGGGATACTTGAAGGGTCATTCATGTAAATGGTGGATTAATAACAAGTTCAAGAAACACCCCCCATGGCATAATACGATTTCAGCCAAGCGGAGGTCTTCTCAAGACCAAACCAAGCCCCAAAAATTCACAATTGATGCAAGATGCAAAGGGGTTTTGAGGGTAGACTTGAGGGGTTGCAAATTTTGAGTTTTCTACAAGTTTTTGAGCCTTGGTAAGAACCCTAACCCTCAATTGATATGAATTTCGAACCCCACATGTGGGTTTTGAGCAAAACATGTTAAAATCATATTATGGCTTGATTGTAAGTGATATTGACCATCTCTAATGCTTAAGTAGGGTAAATCCATGTAATTGTAAGAATAATGTGTAGTTGGTGACATGCATGTGGAAATTAATCATCATTGAAGGTGAGTATGCGTTTTGGTGGAATGCGTGTATTAGGAGCTTGTACTTTGAGCTTAGAATGTTGTACGCACACCATGTGTTTGATGAAATGCCTAGATGAGTATGTTGTATGAATTTGTATGCAAGGCTTGACAAGTATGAAAGTAATGTGATAATGGATGCAATTGATAATAGGTTAACATGAGGATTGTATTAGAGAATATTCATGTGGGAATTTATTGAATTATGTGATTTGGTAGAAGTGTGCGTTAGGATGTTATATTCTATGTTTGGATAGTATGATGCACACCAAGTGTTGGAATTATTTCTTATGTGTAATTAAGAGATGAATGTGTACTAATTGTGAAGTGTATGAAGTTATTAAGAAAAGACAATGTTGGTATTATATGATGTTGGCTAACCTTTGATTTGTAATTGCCAATTGTAGAATCATGAAAGCGCTAGTATGTGTCGAATGAATCTAATGTGCACCAAAGTAGTCATATCATGATATGTGTGCTATAACAGCTAATGTAATGGTTAGGTAGAAATTGATAAGGAGTAGTATATTGATATGGATGTATGTATCTAAATATCAAAAGTTGCATACTTGATAGCTGACTTTCTGAAAAAGTCAACAATGTATGACTAACATGCTTATGCTTTCTAACATGATTATCTGATTGGAAACACTATGTGATGCATCATATGTTAGACTATGAGGCATCTATGATAATAAGTTGTATTACATGATGTGAGAATAAACGTAGTTATGAATATATGTTTTAAGTAGGATAGAAATTGACCTATGCAAGTCAATGTGATTAATGAGTTTGGATATGACTGGTTTATGAATGAACATATATGCTAACAATGATGTGAACATGATGATATGAAAGGGTAGGAATGATGGACTCAAGCATGGGAAGCCAATGGATCAAGATGAGGCAAGTAAACAAGCATGAACTTGGAGGACTTGAGGTAAGTCATTCCCGAACTTAACTCACATATATGATATTGAATTATGTTCATATAGAATGGGAATGATGTAGTAGTAGTATATGCGTATGAAAACCACCCTCATGAAGTGTGGGCGTTAAATTGGTAGTTATTTGCAAAACTATGTCCAATGCGCGCTAATGCGCCTAAGAATGACCAATAGTAATGTAATATTGAAAATGATAGAAAAACTAAGTCCATGAGGGCTTAGAGATTTCCAAATAAGTTAGTCGGTTAAAAACAATGGAATTAAACCAAGTAGTGTCACCCACGGGTGACTAGTTTGTAAAATAAGTCGAAGAGGGTGTTTTGGGAATTCCAAGGAATTTCCAAAGGATAAACCTATAAACTGGGTCATAATTAAATAATTGGACGATGATTTTTAGTTTAACAAGAGTTAGATGGGTTAACAAAATGATGGTTATGCCCTTTGGATGATCAAATAAGGTTTTGTATAACTAAGACCTTAACGGGTCGATTTGGGTGAGAATCGGATGGATTGTAGTTAAACCGAAAGGGTTATAAACCACCGTAAATGGACATCTTTAAAGCATGACTTAATGGTGTTAAACAATTTCCCAAGTGCCCTTTAGGAATGGCCTTGAACATGAGTTTAAAGGCGTTCAAAGATTGGGGGAAAGCGGGCAAGGAAATGAAGAAAATAAGCCAAATTTGCAGAAGCTACCGTACCTTACGGTGGCCAGAGTAAGATACGGTGGACATCAGAAAACTTACGGTGGACCTCTATTGCCTTACGGTGGAAACTGAAACAGGGGCTACCGTAACTTACGGTGGCCAGAGTAAGTTACGGTGGACCCCTGAATCTTTTGTTTTGTTTCTTCTCTTCTAACATGGTTTATCATGTGTCATTATATGGAATGTAAGGATTCCTAAGGTTACTCTAAGCTCCATGATAGATCTTAGTAAGAATGTTTAAGATTAAAGGATGGTGGGACATTGAGATGAAATCGTGGAGGTCGTGTTATGTATGTATTGTTAATGTTATTAACCGTATTGTTATGTGAATTACAACAAAGGCACAGGATAGATGACGATGAATGCAAGGAATTTCAAGGCTAGAATCCAAAGATCGGATTCAAGCTCGTATCTTGTATTAGTCCGAGTTGCGGAGACAAGTCAAAGAGATTATCTAGCTTCCTTGGGATGCTATTACTATGTTGTAAAAATACTGACTATAGTCACTTATCGAACTAATGATATGGTTATGTGGTGATTGTAGGTTGTATTGTCTACCTCTTAAAGCAAGGAAAGGATGGTGATCGAGCGAGGGAGCGGATTGTACGTGGTCACAGTTACATAACCTAATAAAGATGAGTTTAGTTGGATGCAATAAGAAACAATAGAAGATGTAATACCCGAACATTTAGTAGATTTTATCTAAACATTCAAGGTTGTTTTTTAAAGAAATGAATTTTTCGGTTGGTATTTCCGCTGCGCATTTTCTGTATTACGGTTTTAGGGTTTATAATTTGGTATCAGAGCCCTGGTTTGAGTGAAATCTCGTACAAGGAAGTAAGTACTTGAACTCAAACTTGTGTGCTCTTGAAATCAGTGACCCGTACAATCCAAGACTCGATCGAGGCCCAAGGGTAGAATTAATATTAACTCACATGACAGGCTAGAAACTAATTGTGGTGTTTATGTTAACGGTGCGCTTTTGTGGAAATTTGGGAAGGATAAAATGCTCGCAGGTACGTAGTATTAATACCTTGGTACCGGTGGGAGAGATTATCAGGGATGGTAAGATTTAGATGGAAAAACAACCATGTTGTTAGGAAAGGAAATTGAAAATGTAGCACGAAGCTGAAAACCCTTCCCCAGGCATAAGGTAATGATTACATGAAGGCACATGGATAGCATGTGGACTGTGTGCCTGCCAGTGCACAAGAAGCATGCGATGCACGTGAGACCGTGAGAATCATCACAGGTATGCCTGGTAAAATTGGAAAGTAGGTGTCGGTGGGTGGTGTGAATGGGTGGAAATGAAACTTCTATAAAAGTGCGAATGTGGGGGGGATTCCCTTAGAAGATATCAAACTAAACTATGTATATTGTGCCTATGAATTAATTATGGCAATGAATGAATAAGTAACTAGATGTCAGTTGTGGGTAAAGTAGACGACTCTCAAGTGATAGAGAGCAGTCTATAATGAATGAAAGGTTTGAGTCCGTAAGTAAGTACGGATCAAACCGATATGAATGAAAGGTTGGAATGAAAGGTTTGAGTCCCTATATGAATGAAAGGTTGGAATGAAAGGTTTGAGTCCGTAGGTAAGTACGGATCAAACCTATCTGAATGAAAGGTTGGAATGAAAGGTTTGAGTCCGTAGGTAAGTACGGATCAAACCGATATGAATGAAAGGTTGTAATGAAAGGTTTGAGTCCGTAGTAAGTACGGATCAAACCTATCTGAATGAAAGGTTTGAGTCCGTAGGTAATACGGATCAAACCGATATGAATGAAAGGTTGGAATGAAAAGGTTTGAGTCCGTAGGTAAGTACGATCAAACCTATCTGAATGAAAGGTTTGGAATGAAAGGTTTGAGTCCGTAGGTGAGCACGGATCAAACCTATATGAATAAATGGTTGGAATGAAAGGTTTGAATCCGTAAGTAAGCACGGATCAAACTTATATGAATGAAAAGTAGAAATAAAAGATTTGCACCCGTAGGTAAATACGGATTAACCTTATACGAATGAAAAGGTAGAAATAAAAGATTTGAACCCGTAGTAAATACGGATCCAATATATAAAATTAAAAGGTAGGAATTAAATATATGAGTCCATATGTAAGCCCCTTTCATTTACTCATTAGTCGGCTCATCCTTGATAACATGAGAATGTCGAATGACCATAAAGGGCAAATGGGTGAAATTATAGTAAATTGTAGAAATGACTTGAACGGGTCAAATGGTGGAGATGTAAGAATAGGAATAATCCAAGTAATGCGTCAAATTGAGTAGGATGTTGTAGAAATATAGAATGACCCATGAAACAGGTCATTTGGATAGGAATGGAGAAGATAATACATTTTTTTCTCCAACCAAGGTAAGACACAACGTTAGTTAAATATGCATGTTGCGTGGCATATCAAAAAAATGCATATATATATGTAAATGGAAGATAGTAAGACCGATATTGATGTGAGTTTATTTCAGAGACCTGTGGAAACGAATGAATGATATTATGAATTGCAAGAATGCAATGTAGAAATAATTATAAAGTAGAAGAATATGGCGCAATTACTTTGAAAAAGTCAAATTGTAGAAAATTTGCCAGATAGTGAATAAAACGTAAGGATCTCGTGTAGGAAAATGCAATAAGTAATGTAGTATAGCACAGTAAACGGGAGATCAGGAAGGAAATGTATATAGTTAGACATTTCAGGTGAAAGAAAACTTGCATGGACCAATGAGGGTCAACTTTCATGAATGTAAGGTATATGTCTAACCAATGATTTTGTAGATACGAATGGCCAAATTTATGGGTATGATGAAATCCACAAGATAGTGTGATATGAAGTTGACGAGTTGGAACTCATTGTGAATGAACTAAAGCAAGCTAAGTTATAGTATGGCGTGGACTTGTGAAGGAGCAAGTCAAGCCGACATATGGATGGTTGGTTAACATTGTGAAAGGAAGGTTAGTAAAATTGGATATTTTGTGATTGTTAAATAGGAAATTGATATGTTGAATAGTAACTCCGTATGAATGAATGGTAGCTCAAGCATGACGTAGTTCAGAAAGTTTGACTTTTAAAGGTCAAAGATGAATGATCTTAGCTTAGACTTGGTGATATTAAGTGATGGACATATGTGTCTACAGTACTTAGTGCATAAAATGAACTAATAAACAAATAAGCGTGAATAGAATGGCTTTGAAATTTACCAAGAGGAAATGGGGAATGAAATGGTATGTACGTTGTGAAAGTGATAACCATGATCTAAGGATTGGGATATACGCAAGTACATAGTCTAACTAAATTACAGGATGGAAGGAACTTAAAAAGGAATTCTAATAGTGGGATATTGTAGTAATCCTGTGATGGACGCCTGGTGACAAATACGGCTAAGTAGGAGTTATCAGTTAAATATGTAACTAATCGATTTATTATGTTTAATAAATGTGATAGCCTCTTGTAATATAAGAGCGTAAGAACAAAGCATAGAAATATGTTTTGCCACGAGTAAAGTTATTTTATAGTCGATATGTGGCCTTGCAACATGGCAAGAAACTTTGAATGAAATGAATGAGTAAATAAATCCGTAGAGAATTCCTGGTATGGTAATAAGGAAAGAGGTTTCGGGGACGAAACCTTCTTTAAGGGGGTAGACTTGTAACGCCCCAAAAATCCATTTTGCTTAAGTTTGCCACTAGGCGCGATTAGAAAATAATAAAATGGAATTTAGAGCATAAGAATGAGTGTTATGTTCTAATATGGAAATAAACTAATAAATGTTATTATGTATATAAGTGAGCAAATAATAATAGAAATTAACTTAGTTAGTTAAGTTTCTTAAAAAGGGGACATTGGGGGGATACTTGAAGGGTCATTCATGTAAATGGTGGATTAATAACAAGTTCAAGAAACCACCCCCATGGCATAATACGATTTTCAGCCGAGGGGAGGTCTTCTCAAGACCAAACCAAGCCCCAAAAATTCGCAATTGATGCAAGATGCAAAGGGGTTTGAGGGTAGACTTGAGGGGTTGCAAATTTAGAGTTTTCTACAAGTTTTGGAGCCTTGGTAAGAACCCTAACCTCAATTGGTATGAATTTCGAACCCCACATGTGGGTTTTGAGCAAAATATGTTAAATTCGTATTATGGCTTGATTGTAAGTGATATGACCATCTCTAATGGTTTAGAGATGAGCTAATCACTAGAAAATTGCTTGTTTGCAAAGATGATGATATTGGGTTTTCATTAGAGCTTTGATGTTGCTTAAGTAGGGGTAAATCCATGTAATTGTAAGAATAATGTGTGTTGGTGACATGCATGTGAAAATTAATCATGATTGAAGGTGAGTATGCGTTTGGTGGAATGCGTGTATTAGGAGCTTGTACTTTGAGCTTAGAATGTTGTACCGCACACCATGAGTTTGATGAAAGCCTAGATGAGTATGTTGTATGAATTTGTATGCAAGGCTTGACAGGTATGAAAGTAATGTGATAATAGATGCAATTGATAATAGGTTAACATGAGGATTGTATTAGAGAATATTCATGTGCGAATTTATTGAATTTTGTGATTTGGTAAGAAGTGTGCGTTAGGATGTTATATTCTATGTTTGGATAGTATGATGCACACCAAGTGTTGGAATTATTTCTTATGTGTAATTAAGAGATGAATGTGTACTAATTGTGAAGTGTATGAAGTTATTAAGAAAAGACAATGTTGGTATTATATGATGTTGGCTAACCTTGGATTTGTAATTGCCAATTGTAGAATCATGAAAGCGCTAGTATGTGTCGAATGAATCTATGTGCACCAAAGTAGATCATATCATGATATGTGTGCTATAACATGCTAATGTAATGGTTATGGTAGAAATTGATAAGGAGTAGTATATTGATATGGATGTATGTATCTAAATATATCAAAAGTTGCATACTTGATAGTTGACTTTCTGAAAAGTCAACAATGTATGACTAACATGCTTATGCTTTCTAACATGATTATGTGATTGGAAACACATGTGATGCATCATAGTAGACTATGAGGCATCTATGATAATAAGTTGTATTACATGATGTGAGAATAAACGTGGTTATGAATATATGTTTTAAGTAGGATAGAAATTGACCTATGCAAGTCAATGTGATACATGAGTTGGATTGATTGGTTATGAATGAACATGTATGCTAACAATGATGTGAACATGATGATATGAAAGGGTAGGAATGATGGACTCAGCATGGGAAGCCAATGGGTCAAGATGAGGCAAGTAAACAAGCATGAACTTGGAGGACTTAAGGTAAGTCATTCCCGAACTTAACTCACATATATGATATTGAATTATGTTCATATAGAATGAGAATGATGTAGTAGTAGTAGTAGTAGTATATGCGTATGAAAACCACCCTCGTGAAGTGTGGGCGTTAAATTGGTAGTTATTTGCAAAACTATGTCCAATGCGCGCTAATGCCGCCTAAGAATGACCAATAGTAATGTAATATTGAAAATGATAGAAAACTAAGTCATGAGGGATTAGAGATTTCCAAATAAGTTAGTCGGTTAAAAACAATGGAATTAAACCAATTAGTGTCACCCACGGGTGACTAGTTTGTAAAATAAGTCGAAGAGGGTGTTTTGGGAATTCCAAGGAATTTCCAAAGGATAAACCTATAAACTGGGTCATAATTAAATAATTGGACGATGATTTTTAGTTTAACAAGAATATATGGGTTAACAAAATGATGGTTATGCCCTTTGGATGATCAAATAAGGTTTTGTATAACTAAGACTTTAACGGGTCGATTGGGGTGAGAATCGGATGGATTATAGTTAAACCGAAAGGGGTTATAAACCACCGTAAATGGACATCTTTAAAGCATGATTTAATGGTGTTAAACAAGTTCCTAAGTGCCCTTTAGGAATGGCCTTGAACATGAGTTTAAAGGCGTTCAAAGATTGGGGGAAGCGGGCAAGGAAATGAAGAAAATAAGCCAAATTTGCAGAAGCTACCGTACCTTACGGTGGCCCAGAATAAGATACGCGTGGACATCAGAAACCTTACGTGGACCTCTACTGTCTTACGGTGGAAACTGAAACAGGGGCTACCGTAACTTACGGTGGCCAGAGTAAGTTACGGTGGAACCCTGAATCTTTTGTTTTGTTTCTTCTTTCTAACATGGTTTTATGTGTGTGTGTCATTGTGGGGGGGTGTGGGGATTCTTAAGGTTATAAGATTAAAGGTGATGGTGGGACATTGAGAGGAAATCGTGGAGGTTGCGTTTATGTATGTGTTGTTAATGTTATAAAACTTAGTGATTTATTATGGTTATGTACAACATATAGGAATTACAACAAAGCACAGATAGACGAGATAATGCATGGAATTTCAAGGCTAGAATCCAAAGATCGGATTCAAGCTCGTATCTTGTATTAGTCCGAGTTGCGGAGGACAAGTCAAAGAGATTATCTAGCTTCCTTGGGATGCTATTACTATGTTGTAAAAATACTGACTATAGTCACTTACCGAACTAATGATATGGTTATGTGGTGATTGTAGGTTGTATTGTCTACCTCTTAAAGCAAGGAAAGGATGGCGATCGAGCGAGGGAGCGGATTGTACGTGGTCACAGTTACATAACCTAATAAAGATGAGTTTAATTGGATGCAATAAGAAACAATAGAAGATGTAATACCCAAAACATTTAGTAGATTTGGTTTCTAAACATTCAAGGTTGTTTTTTTAAAGAAATGAATTTTTCGGTTGGTATTTCCGCTGCGCATTTTCTGTATTACGGTTTTAGGGCGTTATAAAATCCCAATGTAGCTGAAGATAAGTGTGGGGAAGTTAACCTTACCCCATTCCCTCGAGCTGTAGTGGAACAAAATAAAAAACATCAGTTGTGAGAGAAAACCCACTAAAAGATGAAAAGTGGGAAGAGTTTATAAAAGTGAAAATCAATCGACCATTACTTGATGTTTTAAAAGAAGATTCTGTTCATGCTAAGAGTTTGAAAGAATTGAGTACCCAAAACAGACACATTAAGCTGCCAAAACAGTTTGATTTACCAGTAAATGTTTGTGCCGCGTTATTGGGTACATGTCCACCGAAACTCCAAGACCCAGGAACGTCTTTAATTCCAATTCAGATTGGAGAACTTAAAATTGAAAAGGCATTATTGGATCTTGGAGCGTGTGTTAGCATTCTCCAAGATGTATTTATTTCCAATATGATTTTGGTCCTCTGAAAGAGGTCGACATCACTATGGTGTTGGCAAATCAAAAAGCGATACGTCCTAGGGGAATGTTAACGGATGTAATAGTCAAGGTGGAGGATTGTTTTTACCCGGTGGATTTCTTGGTAATGGATTGTGTCTCTAATAAAAAAGAGACACAACCCCATGGTTATTTTGGGTAGACCATTCTTAGAAACGGCACATGCTGTGATCGATTGTGTCAATGGGACGGTAAATATGAGCTTTGGGGAAAGAACACTGAGTTTGAATGTGTTTTTAAGTTTAGCTGGCCCAAACGCCGAGGAAGAGTGTTTCATGGTTGACAGGATTGAAGAATCTGGAGTTAAGAAGGGTAAGAAGAAGAAAAAAGAAAGTCAAGCAACGAGCTAAAGTCAACCAAGAGGGCATGAGAGTAAAAGCTCCAGATCCTAGCTATGGGATGTAACAGTACTGATTTTCTGAGAAGATTAACATGGACCATTGTATGACACCCTAGGCAAATCCCACATCGGCCGTGGCCAGGAGAGATCCTTGGTTCATAAGTAATCCAAAGCCTCTTAAATCACCAACGCGTTTTGGGCTTAATGTTAGTGGATGAGAGGAGAACTCCACAGTTAAGCGTGCTCAGGTGGGCGTAGTACTAGGATGGGTGACCTCCTGGGAAGTCTCCACCGGGGCGACCAAAAACAAAGCCGTGAGTTCCTGGATGGGCAACCCATCGGGGGCAAAGCGGACAATATTGGTGGTGAAAGAGGCCGGATGTTACAAATGGTATCAGAGCCACTCCTGTGTCGTTCGGGATGGTGGGGCAAACCTCATCGAGGACGATGAGTCCCTAAGGGGGGGTGATTGTAACATTACTGATTTCTGAGAAGATTAACATGGACCATTGTATGACACCCTAGGCAAATCCCACATCGGCCGTGGCCAGGAGAGATCCTTGGTTCATAAGTAATCCAAAGCCTCTTAAATCACCAACGCGTTTTGGGCTTATAATGTTAGTGGATGAGAGGAGAACTCCACAGTTAAGCGTGGCTCAGGTGGGAGTAGTATAGGATGGGTGACCTCCTGGGAAGTCTCCACCGGGGCGACCAAAAACAAAGCCGTGAGTTCCTGGGATGGGCAACCCATCGGGGCAAAGCGACAATATGGTGGTGAAAGAGGCCGATGTTACAATGTCTGATGCATTACCACAGGATAAAGAGGATGCATGTTTAGTAGATGAGGGATGCAAGCATCCCACTCGCCCACCATGATTAAGAACACCAGGTAAAGTCAGGTTGAAGACTGTAAACTTAGCGCTACCGGGAGGCAGCCCGGAATTTTCCTTACTTTATTTTTTTTGTTTATTTCTTTTATTTGCCTGTGTGTTTTTATTTTTGTGGTTGTTTGCTAAGTAAACTAATCATTGCGGGTGGTAGTTAATAGTCGCGTATGTTGAGATTAGTGGTTGGAAGAAATGGGTAAGCATTAAAAATACCATACATTGGGGACAATGTATCCCAAGTGTGGGGATGGGGGGACCCGAGGGAAGTAAGGCTGGGTTACTTACTCTTGCAAGAAAAATTGGGAATTTTGAAAAATTTTTGAAAAATTTTAGTAAAAAAATCTTGCAAAAATTTTTCCCTTTTCTGCTTAATCAGACACAAAAGCCAAATTTTCAATCACCAATGAATCTTTTGCCAAATATGAAAATACGAGATCCTTGATCATGGTTGTCCCTTTAAGTTTCATGAGAGTATTTCTGGTGAGCGTTTTTAGAGGAAATGAAAGGAGATGCCTAACTAGGGGTAACATGCTTATAGGACTTGCATATGCTACATGTCGGCAACCTATTTCCCTACATTGTGAGACCTTGAGCCTATTAGATGTTTAGTGATATAAATGTTTCATTTCATGAGAATAGGCCAAATGCTTCTTTGTTGCAGAATTTGTGTGATTTGATACATGCTAAAGCTTTAGGCAATATGTGTGCATATATAAGAAAGGCAATGTAGGAACCCACTTGTTTGTTTGATACCATGTTTGTTGTTTTTTGTTGACCCGTTCGTTAAACTTCACCTAGACCTTTCATTTGTTAAACCTACACTATTACCCAAATCGACTCGTTTACCTTGTTGAATAAAAATGTTGACATCCATTGTGTTCGTGATGGTTATTGTTTTTAGTTGTTCAATGTTGAAAAAAAAAGAAAAAAGAAAAGAAAAATATATAGTGAAAAAAAAACAGAGAAAAAAAAATCAGAAAATACAAAAATAAAAGTGATTGTTATGGGTCAATAATGCCCAAGTTTATGTGTCAGTATGTGAATAAGGATGTTCAATCAGTTGTGCTAAACCTTTTGTTTTCGAGCCATTTGTTAACCAAATTATCCTACCTTTACCTAAGCCCAAAACCCATAAGTCCTTTTGATATGTGCACGTTTATAGCTTATGTGTGATCGTTATACAAACCTATGATAACAAAGTTGCATTCTTGGTTTTCTGAGTGTCATATACTAGCACATTACACGCTAGTCCAGATATTAAACCGAGAGGAGCGAACATTGTGAGGGGTGTGTGGTGTATGTGTATGAACATAAGCATGTTAGGTTTGGTTAGGCAAGTCTTGTTTTGAAAATGTGCAACACTTGCTCGTTAGTTTGTCAACCTTGATTGCGTAAATCTATGGGACGGGTATGATTGGGGATCTTGGCACATCAATAGGTAAAGAATTGAAGGTGGCTTGTTAAACTAGGTGAGTCGTGTTTTGTGAAGGTTGATTGGGGACAATCAAAGTTAAGTGTGGGAATGTGATGGACGGGGTCGAACATAGTGTTTAATGCGATTAATTATGTTTTTTCGTTGTCGTTTTGAACGTTTATATGCCTTGGATGTGATAACTACGCTACATTAATTATTGTAGGTTAAACAGCATTTGCGGATAGATTTAGAGGGTTTAAATGTGAAGCGAATCGAAAAAGAATGATGAACCGAACATTGTGAAGTGTTCGGGATGTTTAGTGTGGCGAAACAAGGTTAACAAAGGTCACGGATGGTGAGGAAATCATGTTCGGGAAGTTGCTTGGGTTGAAAGATGCAAAGATGAAGCGAAGATACAAGGCGTGATATTTGCGTCGTAGCTTACAGTTGGTTAGACGTGAGTTACGGGCCTTTTGTGTTGAGAATGAAGGTTGCAAAACAAAGAAATCCCAGCAGCAAGTGATGGCCGTAGGACCCCTTGACTGGCCGAAGAGAACCATCGATCGGAACCGATTTGGGGTCGGTTTTTATACCGGTTTTTTTGCCAAACCGGTCATCCTAGAATCAAAATACATTGCCTAAAATCGGTTTTTTCCTCCAAAACCGGTTTTTTTGCCAAAACCGGTTTGTTCCTAAAACCGTTTTCAACCCGGTCTAATCTCCAAAACCTAAAACCTATACAGAACCCGTAACTCGGGTCGGTTTGGGACCGGTTTGAACAAAAACCGGTTTTTGTCTAACCGGTTTTTCCGTTTTTTTTTCCGGTTCGGTTTTCAAAAACGGTTTTTTTTGTACACCTCTAGTACGATGCATAATACGAAAAAAAAAAAGGAAAAAATGGAAATAAATAATCCCAACTATTGACTATTGGCCAATAACAGTCCCAACTACGAAAATCACCAATATTGGTCCCAACTTTCGACATATTGGAAACGAACGGACCCAAACTAACGGAGGCTAACTCCGTTAGTGTGATGCTGACGTGGCATGCCATGTAGGATGCCACGTAGGATTATTTTGCCACGTGGCATGCCACGTAGGATGCCACGTAGGATCATTTTGCCACATGGCATGCCACGTAGGATCATCTTGCACCTAAGCATGCCACGTCAGCATCACACTAACGGAGTTAGCCTCCGTTAGTTTGGGTCCGTTGGTTTCCAATATGTCGAAAGTTGGGACCAATATTGGTGATTTTCGTAGTTGGGACTGTTATTGGCCAATAGTCAATAGTTGGGATTATTTATTTCCATTTTCCAAAAAAAAAAAAAGGAAAGTTGTTTGTTGAAGGTATTTAATCAAAAAGCTTAAAACCTAATAAGGGAGCCGTTTTTTGGGAGTTTTTATCATCTTGGGAAGTTTATTTTGTGCGGCAACATTAATATAACATCAGATAATAATCATCATTGAATTCGAAGTGCCGTCATATGAGGATATTATTATTTTGAGGTGAAGTCTTTTATTGGAGGTGATAATAATCCATTCATTTAGGATTGACACATACATGTACGAATCATCTTCTTGGGATTTGAGAAATTATTATGACTCCAAGCATTAATAGATCTATAGACATGTGGGCACTAAGATGAGCGGCTAAATCACTCGTGAATCTCTCCGGGTGAATGGTTAGTTATCTTTGCAATGGTTTATGTTTGTCGTACAATTGAATTGAAACTTTGAATGTTTAAACTTTTGTTTCGGTTGTGGTTTATTTTAATATTGACGTTGAACGTTTATTGAATGACTAGTAAAAAACCCGCGCGATGGCGGCGGGAACAACAATTTACAACGCGATACTTGTTTATAGGTGTGTTGCACTATTGCTACAATATACACGCCAGAATATTTTAGTTGTTCAATAAGATGTGAGGCTGGATAGAAGCTTTATGATCCTGCAACTAACACAGTTTGTCTAGTTGATAATGAATTTAAAATAAATGGTTACGGGCCAAAATGCAGTAAATTAATATAAAAACGGGTTAAAATAGAAAAACTTCAAATAAAACGATCAAATTAACCAAATGTTATTTAGCTTTGGCATCTGGCTTTGCATTGTTATATCCATCCCTTGATTCCCTTATACTCATAGAACATTTAGCCTTAAGTGAAATCAACGCGTTCAAGACCACATTCTTGAAAGTTTGGCCACCATTGTCAGAAACACCAAATTCTTGTTAAGTCAAAGCTAATATCTAATAATGGCTTGGATTATTCTCTAACCCACATAAAAAATCAATATTAAATTTATACAAATTAAAATATTAATCATTAACATTTGAAAAGCAGTTATATAACCATTGCCACATCATATCTTACAAATAAGGACTACAACATCAAAACTTGATATTAATTTAGTTACAAAGATATAAACTACATTATATAACATAGCACACAGTTGTTAGTAAAAAATAGTAATCAAGCACATATCAACTTGGGATCATAACCAAACTAATTTGACCTACTGGTTAAAGTTTAGCAGGTGTGAAAAGCCAAACTACACGACAGTAACAGAAATCACCATAATATAAAGTAATTGTATCAATATAACATGGTCTCAAAATTTTTATCCTCGTCATAATCATGTTTAAACATATAGCAATGTGAGTTAAATATTTAATCCAACAATGCATCAGTCGAACTTTGGCAAACAAACGACAATACCAACAATGTGATAAATATGATCTCCTTCTACATCAAAGAGTTAAGATACCGAACCATTAGTAGCGCTTGATCTGAATCTTGTCACAGTGCTTTTAAAAACTTCACCTCGGAGCGCCTCACGATTCTTAAAACCAAACCTATACCAACGAATTCTACAGTAATATCTCTCTTTTGTGACTACCAACAAGATGATATAAAAAACAAGATTAACATAAAAAAAAGTATTAGTGTATTACATTACTAAAAGTTATAAAATAAAGATGAGCACAAAAATTTGAATCGAACCTAAAGTTAAATTACAACGAAAATAATACGATACAGAATCATGAAAATTAGAGCCATACATAGTTGAGAGATGTCCAAGCAATGCAGGACTCGGATCTAAGTCCAATTCCAAGCGCTTGTAAAATTTACCATCAAAGTATTCATAGAATTCAATCTGCATGGTATAAACGAGAAACAACATTAAATGTCACTATCTAGATGAAAGATGATGAGGATACAAGTTGGAGGAAGTCTATTTGCAGTTGTCAGCATACACTCCAAGTTAAGAAATAAGTACAAAAATGTTAAAGGGAAAATAATCACTTGGAAATTTTTCATTTTGGATAAAGAGAAGGGATGAGGAGCAACTTACAGCGTCTTTAGCTTCAAGCTTTTCAGTTCCAACCATTCATAGTGTATGGATCATTAACAGTGACGCATATAACTGAATCAACACTTTTAAACTTGAATTTGTCGATGTTTTTCTTGTAACTGGAACGTGTTAAGTTGTACAAACTCCCGTGAATGCACACTGTTATTGTAAAAGATTCCCAAAACCAAGATGATTTTATCAAAGATGGTGATAGATGATGGCTTATACTCTTAGTGTAACCACTTAATCTGGTTCTATTTTGTGTATTATGCCACCAACTCCTTGTATATATTATATATAATTCAAGTAAATAGCACATTTGCACAAAAGCCAATCAAAATAGAAGTCATGGGCTATTGCTAACAACACATAACACTTGGAAGTCATAGGCTATTGCAAACAACCATATCATTTATGAATTCACACATTTTTACATTAAAAAACCGTTATGTAACACTAATTTTAAAGCAACACTAATCCTAGATACGCTTATTAGCTCATTAAACAGAAGAAATTAGTAACATTTGTTCATACATCTCTTTACCAAACTGACATTGTATTTTGAGACGATTTAAATTATCAAAAAATGCTAAACTAAAATATTATCAACCTAAAATACAAAAACATTATAGTAAAATATCAAGAACATAAACTAATTACGTTGTTTTGGTCATGAACTTTTCTTTACTTTTGACATATTACTGTTAAAGTTGAATCCATGGAACCTTGGTATCAACAGGAAGACGAAGATCATGTTCTTCAAATGACAGTCAAACGCTGGCTTCTTTTACCTAGTATTCTAGTAAAAAAGTCAATAACATCAAATGGATTGTAAAACAAGTTTAAAATATATAAGAAACCATTTTAAACTATCTTCATCTCCAGCAAATGACATAGAAACATTAAAACATGTCCTTACTTTGTTGAAATATACTTGATGGAATATGCTAAACACATGAAGCTTTTTGTTATCTTTAGTTATCGGTTGATTCGCATGTAAACACTTTCTCGGCTTCTTAGTTTGACATCAATACATAAATTATCATCACTTATATATACTGCAAGTAATCACGACTTATATATGGTGCAAATAAATCAAATGCAAGCAAGAAATAGTGAATAAAAAACAAACAATGACCCACAGATCTTCAGCCTGATCAAGTATTTATTTGGGTAAATATTTTGTTTTGAGAGGAATTCCAATTCTAGATTATTCCATTGTTCAGCTTCATCTATTTTTCTACAATAACCCATAAAATATACAACTACAAAAGAAGCTAAATGCTACATTATTCTAAGTAATTATCAATAAAGAAACTCTTAAAGATATCTTAATTCCACGTTGGTAATCAGTTGGCAAATTATGAGAAGTCATGCCTTGGGATAGATGATGATTCATATAAATTTAGTGAACACTGAGAATGATTTTTGTGAATTGATCTTTTTGTACATTACAAGACAAAATGAGTACAATATAGACACACATCTACATGAGCTT
>JAUTDX010001395.1:0-56603 GCA_030844895.1 Ambrosia x helenae | reverse complement strand
AAATTTGCGATTTTGATCAGTAAATTGAGTTCGGTTGAGTCTGGTCCCCACCGATTTGCCACTACCGATCGAAGAAAATTGGGTCCGGCACCCACCGTTTTGCAAACCAAGCTTCGCCACCGAGCAAGAGGGCAACAAGCTACGGCCGCCACCCCTTTCTATATGGTGAACCCTAATCTACTAAAAAACGAAACCTTGCTCTCCGTAGTTGAGACATTGTTGGCCCCGCCATTTTTCAAGACAGCGCACGCTATCCCCGTGGCAGTGGGGTTACCCTTTAACATTGATGGGTTAGTGTTGGGGGTGCCACCTAGCTGATGTGACCGAAATATCGATCATACGAAAACATAACACTAATGAAAATGACATTTTCTTGGTTTGATAAGAAATATCGATCATGTGAAACTCTAGTTGAGAATCTTACTTTTATGTAGATGACAGGTCATAATAACAAATTGTACCATAAAAGTGATTGGACAAACGTACCTGAATTTGTAAACATATGCAACATCATCTCAATATGTTGTCCTGTGGCTACAAATACAGTTGGTTTTGTACATTATAAAATAGGTGAATGATTATTCTTCATCAGGACGGTGTCGATTTTAAGCTTCCATAAACAATAATATAATTTTAATGGCGGGAAATATATATATGTTTAAGTGTTACCAAAAGAATATATTAAAAAATGAGAAAGTTTAGTATAAAAAACAACCTTAACCTAAAAAGTATAATAAGGATTTTGGGATGTGTTGATGTAAATGAATCAATAGATAGATTAAAATGGTGAATATATACGTTGCATTTTCCAAAAAAGAAGGGAAAGGGCAAAATAAGTATAACTTACATTGTTGAGTTCCACCTATAATTTTTAAACGACCATAACTTTTTCATACGACATTATATTTTTTTAAATACATCATAAAAACAAGCTTTTTATCATCTTTCATTTGCATACCCTATTGATATACTTTAAAAAGAAAATTTGTTGGGTTGATAACTTGCATTTTTTTCAAGTATAACTTGCGTTTTTTATGAGATATAACTTGTATCCTTTTTATCAGGTATAAACTTGCGTTTTATCATGTATAACTTGCATTTTTATTATCAGCTATAACTTACGTTTTATCATATATAACTTGCGTTTATTAGGTCGTTTTAGCAGATCGTCTTATCAGGTATAACTTGCGTTTCTAAAACGCAAGTATACCCTCAACAAATCGCAAGTTATCAACACAGCCAAAATTTTTTTTTTTTCAGTATAGCAATACGGTATGCAAATGAAAGAGGATAAAAATTTTGTTTTTATGGTGTTTTTTTTTTTTGAAAAATAATGTCGTATGAAAAAGTTAAGGCCATTTATGGGGGTGAAACTTTAATTACGAGTGATTTTACCATCGTGCCCCTGATTAATCTAGTTTAATCTATGGCTAATAATCCTTCTTATACTTTTTACACTAAACTCTTTTTTATGTTAACCTTACCCATAAGAAATTATGAAAATCCCTTTCTTTCTTTTTTCTTCTTTTTTTTTTTTTTTTTTTTTTGATAATTGGACCTTGTAAGTTTTAAAAATTGTTAAGGGAAACTTTAACAAATGTCTGAGCCAGTTTAGGATTTTAGGTTGCTTACTTGATTCGATCTAGGGTGGCGTAACAAACGTTTGAGCCAATTTTAGCTCGGGCACAGAGTTAAACAAGCTAGTTCGACTCAAGTTGTACATTCTTATCGAGTTGAAGCTTGAGCTAAGCTCAACTCATAAATACCTGAGAGAACTTGTTTAAATTATGACTTATATTATGATGCTCTCTAATGGGCCTCATGGACCATCTTAAATTGGATTATTTATAATAGCAAAACCCTATAAATCTCATAAATAGAAAGTCATACAACAAAAAACAACCTATACAAACAAGGAGGCAATCATATGTAAAATTCAATTGTGAGTGGAACACACATCTAAAAACACATATGTACCTTACTCTATTTACATAACCCTGGTCTTATGTCTTCACAAGCTCTTATCCTGGACTATGTTCTCACAGAGGTGTACCCTAGTAAATCTTGCCTAATCAGCTCAACCCAAGCCAAAATAGGCGTGCCTCTACCCCTCCTACTCTTCACGGTGAGAGTTTCTACTACTCTAACTAGCTCTATCATCTACCTCCTCTTCACATATCTAGGCCATCTTAATCTCTCATCCTTTATCTTATCTAGGACACTAGCTACTCCCAACCTTTCTCCCAAAAACTTCATTCCTTATCCGGTCTAACGTCGTATGCTTACACATCAACCTCGGCATCCTCATTTCTGCTACCTCCATCTTGCGTGCTTGTGTTTTTTATTGGCCTCACAATCTATCACATGTGACATAGAAGTTCTAATTATTACTCTACAAAATTTCCCTTTTAATTTAATAGGAAACCTCCTATCACTCAATACCCCAAGGGCTGCTCTCCACCTACATCATCTAGCCAGAATGCGGTATACCACACACAATCTCACCATCACTTTATACAAACGATCCTAAATACTTGAACTTAGTCATTTGCGAAACCACTTGACCCTCAATGGTGATTTGAGTATCCTCATCATTGACTACGCCATTGAAATCACGATACATTTACTCGGTCTTTAATCGACTAATCTTTAAACCTTTGCCCTCTAAAGCTACTCACCACTCCTCTAACTTCCCATTTAGGCTCTATACAAATCAAAACTGAGTTTAACTTGTAAATGGAATTGAATTATAACTTGTACAAATCAAAATTGTATTTAACTTAAACAAGTCAAATAATCAAGCATTCAAGCTTAATGTAGTTCGAGTTTAGTTCATTTACAAACCGAGCCAGCTAAGCAAATTCCAAGAGAGTTTCAAGTCGCAAGCTTTTCAAACAACTTGTATCAATCAATGGGCCTTATACCATCACATAAAATTACAGTCATGTAAAGTTGGTATTCAATAAATTTGTCTTCGTTATCTCACCAGGACCAATGGATTGGTGCTCTCCTTTAATAAAAGAGTTTTTGAGTCAAAATTCACTTGCAAAGTTTGACTGCAAATCTAGAAATTTGTTATTCATATAAACATGACATTTTAATTCAACATAACAATTATACAATTACATATAAAACTTATATATATATATATATAATATAAATAATAAATAATAATGTAATTGTATATAATAAACTAATAATTAAATAAATAATAAACAAGTCAAGTTCGAGCCAAGTCTCACCCATCATGATAACAACACTACAGTAGCGTGTAACTGACAAATTCGACACGAATTTAAATATACACCATAATATAACACCAGAAGAAGAGGAGTCAAGAGACACTGAATGGTATTATTATAAAACTATTCAAACACCATAGTAGATATAATAGTGGAGAGTAATATACAATATCACAAGCATTCATGCTCAGCTACAATTGGTAACTTGAATGCATATGTAAGCAGGGTCAACCAGATTTGAACAGCAACACTGCCTTTGAATCCAAATAGAAATACACAAAGTGGTTTGTCTCATGAGTCACATAAGACCCTGCAAAATCCATCGACTCGTTAATGATGCTGCCTCCATTAATCCCTTCAAATCTTAAGAATACAGTTTCTAACCCATTAAGGATATAAGTTTACCACACATACACATGCACGCACCCACCCACATCCAAGAATTAGATACGAACAGTTGTAAGTGTGAGTAGATGAGTGAAGAACCACTTTTTGAACATGAATACAAAATCTTTGGTTACAATTTACTAAATGATGTAACAGGAAGCTTCCATGATTAACAGGTATAGGAGGTCAAACTATAAAAAAGTCAACGATAAGTGTTCACCTTTGGTCTTATTATATGGGCTCACAACATAATCTTAAGATTAAAATAGTTGCAACTTGCAATATCTTTGATCTCCTATAAAGGTTCTTTCACAAACTCACAAGCGTAATCGAAATTTCTTGGTCTTTGACCCTTTCAAAGTTCAAATTATCTGTAACTCACTAGATACGCCAAAACAAAGAGAAGACCTATCCAAACAATATATGAAGCAGAAAGAAGAAATACGATTGCTTAAAGGAACTCCAAACATTTGTGAGATATCGATATCAATGGTGACTTTACTTTGGGCCTAAGGGCCTACAACGAAAACGTTTATTCTTTCTTATATGGGCTCAAAACACAATTTTAATCCTCCCATCATGTATCCTCTCCTCTGTCTGTCTCTCTCACACACCTCAGTATTTACCTTGGTTATTAAAAGTGTGAAGCGCACAAAAGCGACAGGATCTAAAATCGAGGCGCAAAAGCGGCGGGCTTTTCGCACCCAAGGTGCAAGACGTTTGTATATATTTTTTTATATATAACCCATAGGTTTTTTAGCTTCCCCAACCCAAAATATAGCTATAAATAACTTATATGATTTTATAAGGTTTTTATATGATTTTTCCTACATGTATAATCCAAAAAACCCAAGGTACAACAATTTGAAGCATAAAAACGCCTCAGTCTAAGAGGCGCGCGCCTCAAGCCTAGAAAAATCACCAAAAAGCGTGCCTTTTTGGAGCTTCTTGGAATTCTTCGAGGCGCTGAGCGAAAAGGCGACGGGCCTTGAGCCTTGATGCGCCTCGAGCCTCAGGCGCGTTTTTTAAAACTAAGGTATTTACATATAAGTCTTACATCATCTCCTAGAAGACGTTTGCACCATCCTCTTTCCACACCTCCCACACACCCCCTTTGTAACTGGTGTATTAAATAATTAATCAGTAAATGACAAATTCAGCAGCACATCTCATTCACAGGTGCGTGAATCACAGTTGTTACTCAAGATTGGTTTAAGTATCATATCCGAAATTAAAGCATATGAGTCTACAGGATTCATATTTGATGGTGGATATCTGATATCTCCCATTGAAGACCCTAACATGTGTGCAGCTGGATATTAGAAAACTAGATACTACCACTGTAACATACGACTCCTCATAGTCATACCATTCAATATTATCCACCTTGTCTAACGAGAACTCATGATTTGTCTTTGGTTGCCTGAGTGGAAACTTCTTGCGAGGTCATTTAAAACCAACTAATATGTGGCATACTATTGGGCGGTAGAGTTTTAGCTTGCTTAAGGAGTATCGAAAACAAGTTATCCAAAGTAAAACTAAACCTGATTTAACAAGTAATTGCTATGTCAATTGCAGGTTAAGACTAAAATTATAACAAAATCACATAAACCAAACCCTAACTTTGCACCACATTCATACAGTCCTACACTCCACTAGACTCTCAAGACACTGCTAAATTGAAATTATAACTACTATCACCAACATGCACCCTAAAGAAAGCGGAATAAGTAATTACCAAAGTTTTTGCCGACAATACAGTGCCACGTAGGACCATGATTCTTATCAAACTGCTTCTTTATCTGTTCGGCTACATCCTTCTCCACACTGCAATTCTCAAACGCCTGCACACGCATAACCACAACTCCAATTATATGATATACAATTTCTTAACAGTGAGCAAACTTTATTCTGTCATAATAACAATCCATCAAAAAATACGTCTAACACGTTTAAACGACAGAAGACAAACGGCCAAAAAGCTACGCGCTAGCCTTTATTAATAGCAAAACAGAGTCTTTAAAAAGCTACATCCATCCATAAATCTAGTGTCATAACATTACTATGCAATACAATTGGACCCGAATAAATAGCTCTACAATTGGACCCGACTAAATAGCTCTACAGACATTGGCGGAGCTTACTTAGGGCCATTAAGGGTCCAACCCTCCCTATTTTTAAACTTGGAAGTAGAGATGCACAAACCAATTATTTTCTATAACCGGTTAAAGAGATATGTACCCGCGCATGCGCATGGCCCCACATCTTCATACACGTCAGCAAGAGCGCCGAACAAAGCTTTTGGAAGCCTGCGCATGTTTCCCAGCACAAGCCATGATCCGATAAGGAAAGGGACGTGCAGCCAATTATAGGCTGTCATTCCCTGCTCCATGATCACCTGCAGGTACGAGGTACAGAAAATGACACAAAGGACGATGGCAAATTACATGTGACCAATCAGAGAAGGACATCAGCCTAGCTCCAATGGTTGTCAACGATGTGGGACCTGCGCGAGACAACTGTCATTCCCAACAGGCCAATCACAAGACACCTTCTAAGCCTATAAATACCCCTCTCCCCCACGGGAGAGGATTCATTCGGTTTTACACACACAAACACTTAGAGAATTCTGTAATAACTTAGAAGGAAAGATTATTGTCTGAAACATTGTATTCGCTTATATTCGAGTTCATTGTAATCGTCCCAGCAAGTGTTAGTAAAATATATCTTCATTTCGCTCGTCTTATTAGGCGTTTAATCTAGTGTTTCTTCACCGGTCGGTTAACCGGTTCCATCGGTTATTTTTTCATTTTGCTTTAACCGGTTACTGCTGAAACCAATTATTACTTTAACTAGTTCGGTTATTCACTTTAACCAGTCAGTTAATAACCAGTTATTTTCGTTAATTAACCGGTTATATTAAAAAGAAAAAAAATCAAAATTTCGGTTTTCCCCGTGTTGGCCGGTATGTCTTTCGGCATGTCAATTTAAATGTTTAAGTTACGCCACTAACCGCGATAGACTCAAAATCATTTCATATAATAGTAATGTAAAAGCAGTAAAGCAGAATGTTTACAGAAATGGCGATATTAACAGCTTCATTTTGCATATCTTCATTCATATCGGCACTCTTGATCACGACTTTTTGGCTGCTGCCGGAAACGGAGGTTGTTGACGACGGTGAGGTGGTTTTCCGATCATCTGACGGAGGCATCGTCCGTTCTTCATTCATCTCTGTATAATTGAGTGTTGTGAGTGGGGAAGAGTGTGCGGCGTGTCGGACTTTTTGTGTAACACTCTGTTGTTCCAGAGTTTCATTAAAGGAGAGAAGAGAAAGGATTGGGAAGGAAGTGGGAAAAAATGTGTTCCAGAGTTTTTTGTAGGAGGGAATGGGAGGGATAATAAAGGGGTTTTTAGGCTGATTTCCAATCTTTCCAATTTGGAAGGAATTGGAGAGAAAGGAAGAGGAGGGAGATCCTTTCTCTTCCCTCCTTTAATGAAACTCTGGAACAGAGCGTAAATGACGACAAAATTTCAATAATTTTTAGTGATGTTTTTTTTATATGCAAAGGTTTTGTGGACGGTTAATGGACAAAAATTGAAAAATGGTAAGAGGTGACAATTTTAGCGTAAAATTGTGGATGGTTAAGGTTTTTTTTTTTTTTAATCTTCATTCACAATCGCAGTTTACGGGTGTAAATGAGCCGAGCCGAGCCCGAGCCTGACTGGGCTCGGCTCGTTATGGTTTTATGAAGCTCGAGCTCGAGCTCGGCTCGGTTTGAGCCTACAACATTGAGCTCGAGCTCGGCTCGTTAGCAAAATCAAAAGCTCGAGCTCGGCTCGGCTCGAGGTGATTTGAGAACAATCTCAAACGAGCTCAAAGCTCGGCTCGTGAGTGTTATTAAATGGGCCTATGAAATAAGGACTTGGGCTTTGGAGATGTGGGTTATAAATTATAAGAGATATATAAATAACTTATAATTATGTTTGGGCTCGTTTAGGCTCGCGAGCCCAATCGAACTTTGTATCTAGGGCTCGAGCTCGGGCTCGATAACTAAACGAGCCATATTTCAGGCTCGAGCTCGGGCTTGGGCTCGTTAAGGCTCGGCTCGTTCGGGCTTTTTACCGAGCCGATCCCGGGTAGCTCTCGAGCCGCTACGTGTCATTTACACCCCTAAGTTTACCCACAGCTCACGCAAACAAACATAGCTTTTTTTTTGAACGACAAGTGGTGCAACCGGTGGAGCTCTGGCTAACACCCTGGGCCAGCCTATACTGATTACCCATTCTACCTGGATTGGGGATCTCCTCAGGTGGAACCCCCACATGTGGTAAATATGGCTCCGACATGAATCAAACCCTCAACCTCCACATGACCTCCACTCTAGCTCCCCCAATTTTCACCAATTGAGGTTAGGCTTCATCGGCAAACAAATAATATTAGACCAAGTAAAAGTGTAGCACTACCTTAAACAAATAATATTATTTTTTTTAACGGCCAACAAATTGGAATCACTCACCGAACACTGGAGTATCATCGTGCCATCAATGTTACCACGCGATCATATTCCACCATCAAGTCACCAATTCAGGAGGAAACTCATAATTATGAAAACCCTCTAAGTGAGATTCGAACCCAGAACCTTATGGTCCCTAAGTTTTATCTTACCACTAAAATACCGCTAGGCTATAATTCCTTTGGCTAAACAAATAATATTCTACTCACCTTTTTATGAGAAACTCGAAAAGTAAAAGTGTAGCACTACCTTAAACAAATGTTTGCAATAGAAATTTGATATTCATTAATTATTAGTGTATTTAATTATTGTGTCAAAGTAAGTTTCACGGGGTTCATTATCGGATTTGTCAAAAATGATGGAGGAAAAAGAGGGCGACTACAACGGGGCGCAAACAAGCCGAAACGCTCGTGAGCTACTCGAGCTCGGCTCGGTAAAAAGCTCGAAACGAGCCGAGTCTTATCGAGCCGAGCTTGAGCCTAAAATAAATCTCGTTTATTTATTGAGCCCGAGCTTGATCTTGGCATGTGAGGCTCGTCGAGCCTTATCGAGCCTAGTGTATTATTAGTTTTACTAAACTTTAATATTATTTAACTCTCATTTAATGTTGTTTAGTAAACGAGTCCGAACTCGAACTTCACTTATCAAGCTCCTGAGCCTGAACGAGCCTAATATTTTTATTTAATATATTAACTAATAGTGATAAATGAGCCGAGCTTGAGCTTTGAAAATAAAGCTCGTATCGAGTTGAGCTCAAGCTCTCATAAGTTAATCGAGCTCGAGCTCGGCTCGTTTGCTCCCCTAACTACGGGTTTAAAATTTAAAAAAAGTATTATGTAAAAATTATCTTAACATAAAAAGAATACGAAAGATTTTGAGCATTTGATCTAATGAATTAATGGATGGAATAAAATAGGAGAAATATACGTTGAGTCCTTTAAAAGAAGAACGAGGAAGAGTAAAATAGGTATAACCTATAATTGTTGACTTTTTTCAAGTTCTACCTTCATTTTTTAAACGTCCATAACTTTTTCATACGAAAAAATACACCATAGTTTTTATCGACGTTTAAAAAAATAGAGGTGAAACTTGAAATGCACAACAATATCATTTTTTGCTAGTTCCATGTGCAAGCTCTTAGTATTCTTCTATAATACATTTTGAATAGCTTCTTACAGACAGTGAACTTATGCTAAAATGAGCCAGCCGTCACATATATATATCCATGGCAACAACTCTTTACACATCATTTATTGTTATTAATCGTAACATATATATTTGAAATGAAAATACACAACTTTACTCAGCTTATACTCAACTAATTCCAATCGAACAGTTAGGTATAATCTATGCAAATAACATGCTCATGTTCTTTTCGTCATATCACAGTTGTATGCAGATCTTTCTTTCTCCGGTAGCTATAACAAGTTGCGGTATCATGATGCAAACAAACACCGACGAAATTCTACCCGAATAGCGTAACGACTCCACGGCGCAACGCGACGGGTTTTATAACACTAGTTTCTTACACTTTACATCAAGGGCCTTTTACCCTTTCTACCTTAGCCTCTCCCTAAATTTTGGGTAGTTTTATATCGTTTTTATTATATACCATAAAAGAAGTTATTATTATGTCATGTTAATCATCATAGAAAAAACCATGTTTTAATATAACGTGTTTGTGGGGTGGGTCTTATGACATCTAAAATGAGATGGAGGGAGCATAAATCCTTAGGGCGAGACTTTGTTTTCAGTAGATTAGAGTTTTTTATTCAAAAGGGGACGGCGACACAGTTTTTTGCTCATCTACATGCTATCTTTATGTAATTTTAGATTTTGAGTATGCAAAAAAAAAATGAAAATGTAAAAAGCAAAAAAAAAAAAAAAAGATTAAATTTGCCGTTTATTAATACTCCATCCGTCCTAATTTAAATGTCATTCTTTCCTTTTTTGTTTGTCCCAAATTAAATGTCTCTTTCCAAAAATAAAAATATAATTTTTAGTTTTGCTCATAAAAGACAAAACACAATCACCACTTTTGAGGATATTATTGTCATTTTACCACATACAAACAAAAGATTTCTTAAAAAGTGTGTTTTTAGACATGGGACATTTAAATTGGGACGGAGGGGGTATAAGATTTTGAGTAGGGGTGTTCATCGGTTCGGTTTAGGGTTTATTTGGTTTATTCGATTCGGTTTATTCGGTTTTCAAAATTTTGTACCTCAAACCAAAAACCAAACCAAACCAAATTAGGAATATGAAAACCAAACCAAATTCAACCAAATTGAATCGGTTCGGTTTCGGTTTAAAACCAAACAAACCAAATTGAAACGAAGTTTTTTTCTCTAACTTATATACCTATATGTTCCAAAATCCGAAAAGAAAGTTTGCAATAAATATAAACCAATAAAATCAAACCACGCAAACAGAAACATCATAAAAATTAGAAATAGTAAAATGAACCCTAGTTTACTAGTTTATACTTAGATTATTACCTCTATAAATTGGTGGGCTTTATTTATTTTGGGTTGGGTTTAATATTTTGGGCTTATATATTATATATGAGTTATTAAATATTATTATTTTTATTTAATAATTAATTATTTTACCGGTTTATTCGGTTATCCAAATAAACCAAATAAAAAAAATGTAGAACCAAAAACCAAACAAAACACCAAATAAGCAATTCGGTTTCGGTTTAAAACCAAACCAAACATCAAATTCGTTGTTCGAATTGGTTTTTTGGTTACGGTTACGGTTTGATTTTCGGTTTTTATTTGGTTTGCGGTTTTTCTGAACACCCCTAATTTTGAGTATGCAAAAAAAAATAATAATAATAATAAAAATGAAAAAAAAAAAAAAAAAAAAAAAAACAAATCAATACCTGTGACGTAACCCGAATACCTATATTTCCGGATAAGACCGAGTTCAATGTACATCAAACCCTTATCCCCATAAACATGATTCTGTCCGCCACACAAATTGATTTTCCGATACCGAACCTCAAAAACCAAACTGTAGTTTGATTTTGTTCAGATGCGTCGGCCATATCTATAACACATATAAATAATTAGTGGTGGTCTAGATCTATCTACTGACTCTGGGATTAATATTATCCACGAGTAGCATTTACGGAAGAAGGCGTTGGTATTACCCCCTTTTGCACTAAACATTATCATCAATACTCTCCTTGCTTTTGTAGAAACCAAGTCACAGGCCCACCTGGGTTGCTTCCAAACTCACCCTCACTCCATCATGTTATCGGCTATAACTGTTTCTTGATGTACGGTGCTCAACTTGTTGTTTCTGCTACTGCAGGTCTTTATCTCATTTATGTTTGTATTATTATTATTATTGTTGTTGTTGTTGTTAGATTGGGAAAAAATAAGTTCCTTGTGCAATTTGTTGGAAAATCGGGATTAATCGGCGACTAGTGCTTTTCGCCAGCCACTGATTATTTTTTAGGTAATCGGTGAATTTATCGCTTAAAAAATTGAGTCGAGAAGGGTTAAAACGTATCTATTAAAAAATTACCTATAAAATGTATGCGCGTATATATAAAACTGAAGATTACATATAAAAATCTCAATCCGATTAATCGCTAGTTGGTACCCCATAGGCCAACTAGCGTCTAGCGATTTTTACAACCATGTTTTTTTTTATAATACTGCTTGCAAGATGATAAGTTTCCGACTTTCCGTATTCTTATATGTTATTAGCTAAGATATTGTTTGTTCCAAGGAAACATATTAAAACTGCGTCACGTATTATATGAATATTGGGTGGTGTGTTTGTTTTTGTCACTACGGAGGTTACTTCCCATCATGGTTTCAGTTGGCTAGATCTGTCTACCTTTGTACGGCATTAAAAAGTTTAGATTTTGAATATATGATTTTGTGGGTTGTCTTACGGGTCGACTTGTTGGTTATTTGGATGATGTTCTGGCTTGTTGTAAGAAGGAATTTCAGTGTGTTTGTGCATTTGAATTATGTGCCCAATTTATATACAAGTCTTTGGTAGTTGCTCATATGGATGAGTCAATGCACGAAGTTATGTTATATATTCGCTTTGATGATGTGTGCATAGGGCATTTACTATTTACTTTAGACATGTAACATGTTCTATCGTTTTTTAACTTTTTGGGGACAAAACTGAAGAATGTTTTTCTTGGGGTTTTCTTAGGAGCTTTTATTTGTAACCTTTCTTCTTCATTCTGTTGTAGTTCAGAAGCACAAGGCGCTAACTCTTAAGAATTTGAAAACTGACATCACAACCGCTTCCAAGGCCATAACCACATGCCACATGCTTGATTCCATCCTTGTGCAGAAACTTTGATTGATCACTGAGCACCACTGCGGCGCTGCTGATGCTTAGCAAGGTGCGTATATGATACATTCCTATTGAGATGGTGTATACCTGAATGCTTTTTCTGTATTTGGTTATGTCTGATGATGTGCATGGCTAGAGAATGTGGTTTGAGTTGCTAAATCGAAATGCAAAAGTCAACAGCCTGTAGAGTAGTTTTGCTCAATTGATACATATATGTAGTCAAATATGCCTCTCCTGAACCCTAATAAATATAGTGAAGTTTACAGTTCATATGATCATATCATTTCTGTGTGTTCCTTGTGTGCATATGTGTCTTGTGCTTTTCACAAAAGCCTTTATATTCTACTTAAGTTTGCACCAAACAGCCTATTTGCCATTCTTGGTACTCTAGTAATGGTCTTGTTGTGCGTTTGGAATGGAAGATCAGGTTGCCACTCGGTTTTCCAGAGATCTAATTTTCTATTCCAAACATAATACCAGACTACCTTATGCAGCAGAGCTACCATTTCCGCTGCAACTTCCAGGTCCAAATATGGTCCGGTTCTAACGCTCTTTATCAATTTTTAAAGAAGTGAAAGCTTATTTTCATTTTCCCACAATTTTAAAGAGTGAAAATTTAACTCTTGACTAATATATGAGCCGATGTTTACTTTTTGATGAGTTAAAAGACCCTAATATACCTTGTATTGAAAGATAGAGCTTATAGGTTTAAGCTTACACAAAGTAACTTTTTTGGAGTTTATTTTTTGAAAGTTACAGTTAAAACTTATCTTTCCTAATGAAAGTGTGCAGTTAACTTAAAAATTAACTAGTACGTATAATCTTTTTTTTGTGTGTGTGGCTTCAGTTAACTGAGGAATCGAAGTGGTGAACACAGGGAGTAGAAATTGGGATCATGCCATTTGTTGGTTACGGTAGGAATCGTCCAACAAAAGACAAGTTCGGTTGTGGAAGTTAGTAAAACGATACATCAAGAGATTGGTAACATAGAACATGATGGGCTGAGGGTGAGATTGGAAGGGGACCCAGGTAGGCCCTGCTACTTGATTTCTGCAAAAGCAAGGAGAGCATTGATGATAAAGTTTAGTGCAGAATGTGGTACGACAACACCTTCTTCCCCAAATGCTACTCGCGGGTGATAGTGAGTCTTGAGGGTGTCAATAGACCATCACATATTCCTCTAGATAAGGATGTGGCCGACACATTAGAACAAAATCATATAGGTGGCAGTGAGGAATGTACGACGTTTGGTTTTAGTGGGTAGGCAACCAGAATATCAATTTTGTGGATTTTAAACATCTTCCCTGCTGAATTGAAACCAAAAGGGTTGTACCTCTCTTTGAGAAAAATAAAGATGGTTACTACAAGCAATGTTTGTACCTTTCTTATTCTTACCATCTTATGTTTACCCTTTTTTAAGTTTTATTGGTTTTAACTATATGTATAACATATCATGTATAGATAAGCGTTCACAATTTAGCGCCTCTTTTGCAATTGTTGACTCAGAACCAAGTTCGTTCTCTAAACGATTGTACTTCTGGCATTAGGCCAAAGTTTTTGGTATCTCAGTGATCGCCCACCAGGTGGTCGATGTAATGCTCAATGTGAGATGTGTGCATTTATCATATGTTGGATATGGGTGCTCAGATCAAATGAAAATTTTAAATAGAAACTGCAGTGAAGTGAAATGGAACTTTTGAGTGAAAACTTTTGAATTATATAAGAGACTTCATTTGAAAATAATGTAAATTTTACTGTTTGGGATTATTTTTCTCGTCTTGTTAATTTTTAATTGGAACTTTGTATCAAAGATCGCCTTTCTTGAAGGCCATCCTTTTAATTTTCGACAATCACAACTGATTTCATCTTTCAGTTCTTTGAGTAGCGGCTCCATCTCTATAACTACACTAAAAATCACTACATTTATCTCTCATTTTTTATTTAATACGGAGTAATACTTATTCTATACTTTTATCATTATCTTTTCTCTCTTCTCTACTCAAAACCACTTTTAAAAATATTAAAAAATTATGGAGGATAAACAGTGTCTCCTCTAAATATTTTCTCTCTCCTCTACTAACAACACAAAACCCACTCTATATAATATAGAGATCACACTCACACCATTATGGAAGAGGTGATGTGAATGCTCTTAGAGATCAGTTGGTTCCGTTGCCAGAAAATTGAAGCAACAATGACGCAAATAAGGAGTTATGAGGGTAGTAGCAATGCCCCTAACTCTATTGCTACTCAATTAGCCACTATCACCACCCATCTTTAAGACGTGAAGTCCATCAAAGACGATGTCGCGACCCTGTTAGGGATTGCTTCTTTAACTCCAAAAGTGTTTTTTTTTTCTTTTTTGTGAAAAGTGCTTATTGACCCATGACTTTCCCAAAATGAGTTTTAAAAAGGTATTTGGATTAACTTTTGTAATGGGAAAAATCAATCAGTTATATTTTAAAAAGGTGTTTGGATTAACTTTTGTAGCTGAATCATTAAACAATGAACCATTAAACACTGAACTAGGCTGAACCTTAATGAGGCTCTCCCACCAATATAGGACAAGAATACTAACCATTAAGAGGTCTAACTTAATGATTCAACACTTAACCATTCAGACCTCTTAATTATTCCGCACTTAATCAACCAATTAAAAACCCATAAGACAATCAACACAAAATCCATAGAAAGCTTCATTTTACTATATTAACCAAGAAGGCACACCTTAGAAAACAACAGTTGAAGCAGATTTAGGATTATGTGGAGTTTTGGTTATTCTGTGAAGATAAGGCCAAAAATGGTTGCAACCGCCAAAACTAGCGGCTTCATGTGTGGTGAATAATAATAACAAAAAGGGAAGAGTAAAACTTTGTGGGGAAAAATAAGAATTCACAACAGCCGGCTGTTACGCCGAGTATTGTGAATTAATATATAGAGTAATATACATGATCCCTCGACTTCCTTTGGAATTATAAAATTTAGCACTTTTCTTCCAATCTTTTATGTCTTTTCACTTTTGTCCAAAATATTGTGAAGGGCAGGACATCATAGAATACACGAACCAAACCTTTTCTGCTTCTTTTACGACAAAGACTGGAACTGAGTGTTCTATGCAATAGCTTCTTCGTTGTAAACAAGGTTGCTGTGAAAAAGTTAAGGGGTATGGGTATTTAAACCCTGAAGAAATTAAGTATTTTACCATCATATAACTTATTCTCTCTCCTTATCATGTCTGCATTTGAGTTTAAGAATTTTTACAAAAGCCAAACAATTCTCCCGGCTACAGGAATAGGTGAAAGAATGGGTCAGTCCACTATTAACATTGCCCACCAACGACCTTTAAAAACATTCTTCACCCGCGCCTATTTGAATTTGATCGAATGCATAGGCCGCATGCTTACTCTAGCAGCAACAGCAATACGTGGCGGTGTATTGTTCCTAACTCTAGTGGTAACAACAATACGTGACGGTGTAGTGTACTTCTGGGGTGAGTATAACCAGCAAGTGACATTGGTGGAAGAAGGTGCAGCCATGCCGCATTCTGGACTAAGCTTTATCATTGTTGTATTCCTTGCTTTTGCAGGAATGAAGTCTCAGTGCCACCCTGGCTTCCCTTATATAACTCACCCTCGCCAAGTCAGGTTCTCCATTAACAGCGTCGTGACGTATGGCTTCTCTTGCGCGGCTGAATTTATTGCTACAGGTCTTGATCGCGCTTCTGTTTTCGCTGGTATTGCTAGATTGGGAAAAATATGTTCATTGTGTGTTTTCGTTGCAGCTCTGGTGTGTTTACTATATTTCTGATGCTAATAATGCTTGCAATATAATAAGTTCCTGTATCGTTAATAAAAAAGGTGTATTTAGTTATTATGTCATGAAACTGGACTAGCTTCAGATTCCCACCCATGTCATTAAGATTATGTATGTGAGCCATGTAGAGCCCCTTGTTAATCGCTTATATAAATGACGTTTTGTTTGTGAGTTGTTTGGACCAATCTACCTTTTAGGGCATATAATGTTACTTTTGGTTTTGTTTATCGTCTTACGGATTGACTTGTTGGAAATTGAGTGATGTGGTTGTGCAGTGGAACTATGTGCTCAATTTGCACAAGTCCTTGGTAGTGTCCTAACAATTAACTTCCAACCATGTATGTACTTCAATTCTTTTGGTGCTTATATCGACGTCAAGTTATGCTATATCTTCTCTTTGATGAACGATGATGTGTGTATATATGCATTATGCATGCTCTTCTCTGTTCCTAATTTGGCTATACGATGTGCTGTTTGCGTTTTTACTTTCTTGGGGACGGACAACCAAAGAATGTTGTTCTATTTATTTTGGGAAATCCTCTTGGTTTGTGATTGTAAACTTTGTAAGATCTTGGCGATGAATCTTCGATAACTTCCCGCCATAGGTTTTGTTTTTAATTTGAGGTTATAAGTATACTATTTCATTCGCCGATGTTCCACATCTAGTAGAGGAGGTTACATTATATACTGTACATTGCTGTAAACAGTTGACTTGGGCTGTATATGATAATCTGAGTTCTATATTTCTTTTGGTAAATCCTCTCAATATACCAATTTGGAATTCAGGATTTTACTCATGGCCTTAGTGCCTCACCTGCTAACTGGTTTCCAATTTTCCATGTATGCAACTTGATATTTGTTCTCTTATTTTCTATATGCTCTTCCGCCATTAAAGCGAATAAAAGCTCATTCATTATATCCTTCCCTTTTTAGTATTCAATATTGTCCGTTTCTTATATAATTGTTCTTTGTTCTATTGCAGTTCGGAAGCACATGGCGTTGAAAACTGACACCACAATTGCTACCAAGGCCATAACCACTAACCCCGCCACATGGTTGAGTCCATTCTTCTGCAGAATTTTGATTAATAAGTAGTATGCGCCATTGCTGACGCTTAACCAGGTGCATAGATAGTGTTTCTCTATTGAGATGGTAGCATCTGTTTAGAGGGTGTATACCTGATTGCTTATTTGCATCAGGTGTATGTTTTGATGATATGTACGACTAGAGAGTTGCTAACTCAAAATGCAAAAGTTAATAGTCAACAGTGTAGTTGTGCTTAATTGGTACAAATAATCTCAGTTGTTTCTTTAAATGATTAGTTGATTCTTTAGCTGATTTTCAGATTGCCTTGTATCTCTGTACCACATGATTATGCAGGTTATTTTACAGTTATATCATTCTGATGCCGTTATGTGATCCGTTGTGACTATCTGCGGATTCTATCATCAATTTATGTTGTGTGTGTATATTATACTCTTCTTCAGAACCAGTGTGCCAAGAATTTAGGTATTGATACCACCATCCGCCGATGTGTGCATGACTGCCAACAACCAAAACAAAACATCTATATATTCTACTGATGTTTGCACTGAATAACCTATTTCTGTCATCTTTGGTGCTCTAGTCGCTAGTCATGGTCTTGGGGTGTGTTTGGGATGGAAGATCAGGTTGTCACTTGGTTTTTTGGAAATCTAATATTTAAACACAAACATAGTACATGACTGCCGTTATCAGTGTGCTCATGTATATATCACATCGACAAACTTGTTATTTTAATTACTCTTCTTTGCCAATTTCAAGGGCGAAGGATATTTGGGTCTGGGGGGTGCCCCGGCCCCCGCCGTTTTTTTTGTTCCGCAGTGTAAATTTACGCGTTTCTCAGCTGCTTTCCTGACAATTTATGCTGCAAAATTTAGTTCCGCACGTGTTCATGCCATTATTGGTTGCTATGGAAAGATGGATTCAATTATGACCGTTTCTGCTGCAAGTTATTGTCACGTTTCCTGCCCTAGATAGGTCCAAATAAGTGAAAATGTGGTTGTAAGTAATCGGTGCTTCGATACCAAGATCATAGTGAAACAACTGAAAACTATGGTAGGAAGCAGGATCAAGACCTGCAGCAGAAGACAAGTTCCAGCATTGATGAATGATGATAAAGCAGCCTAGTGCAGAATGGGGTATTGATGAATTAACAGCAAAGAATTTGAAAACTAACAGCACAACCGCTAACAAGGACATAACCGCAGGCCACATGCTTGATTCCATCCTTGTGCAGAATCTTTGATTGATCACTGAGAACCACTGTAATGATATTTTTCTATTGTAATGATATTTTTCTAGATAAAGTGGTTTGAGTTGCTTACTCAAAGTGCAGAAATTAATAGTCAGTAGAGTAATTGTGCTCAATTGGTACATATTATCCATATTGTTTCTTTCTTGGTTTAAAAAAGCTTGAGCGCTCAGAGGCGTTTTGGTTCAAAAAGCAGAGTAGCGATGCGAGCTTGATTTTATGGTTCACCGACTTTCTTTTTCCTTGTTTAAGTGGGCTCTCATTCCAATTCTCTTTGTGGGTTATTGTCTCGTGAAGCCCAATCACCTTGATCCACTAATTTAGTTGTTCACCACTTTATTAATTTAATGGCCCAACTTGACTTATATCTCAATATATTGATATTGATTCCACAAAAGTCCTTGCTGTCAACATTCAGTAATGCGAAACCAATTTAAATATCAATTCTTCATTTGTATACACCCCAACGGACTCTTCACTTTTGATTCAACTCCACCATCTTAGATAAATGTGATATCATAGCAGAAAATGACAAAAAGTACAAGTTATAATAAACTAATACATTATTTATTAAACCTACACAAAATAACTATAACTAAACTAATATATTTATATTAAAATCAATGAATTTATAATATGATCAATACTCAATAAGTTGTAATTACAATGCACCAATCAAACACTAAAATATATACAAAACTAGCGTATTAACAAGGTGTTTTCACCATCACATCACTACCGTACCCGTATCTATACTCGTACCGAATTTGAACAAAATTGGGTACTAAGTGCCGTACCGATTATATAGGTATAATACGGGTATCGGTACCGGTATTTCGGTACGGTACCCGTTTTGGTACCATTTTGTTATTTTTTTAGGCACTCGTACAAGTACCAAGTAGGTAAATAATTGCGAGTATGAATACTATACATGTACCAAATTGTAAAGTTTGGTACGGGTACCAATATGGTACATGTACCAAATAGGTAAAATTGATACAAATACCTTAAATACCATAATACGAAGTAAAACATATAATCAAACTCGTACCATTTTTACCCGTACTGATACCGAAAGTACCGAATACCGAAATCAGTAAAAGTGGGTACCGATACATATACCGAGTATTCAAAATCGGTACGGGTACGAGTACCGGTACATGTACGATATGGGTACGAGTATAGATACTCGGGAAAAAATGCTCGTCCCTAATTGGAAACGCTAAGCCACCACCACCACATGGAATTTTTGGGTGTGGAGAGGAATGCTTCCTTCCAGTGGCGGATCCAAGATTGTTTTTCAATGGGTGCGATCTTAGTTGATATTCAATACGAACCATCATTTAAGTCGCCTTATACCACGACAAAACGACACCTACATTTGACATATGAATTAACCAGTGTAAACCCATGATACAAATACCTTAAATACCATAATACGAAGTAAAACATATAATCAAACTCGTACCATTTTTACCCGTACTGATACCGAAAGTACCGAATACCGAAATCAGTAAAAGTGGGTACCGATACATATACCGAGTATTCAAAATCGGTACGGGTACGAGTACCGGTACATGTACGATATGGGTACGAGTATAGATACTCGGGAAAAAATGCTCGTCCCTAATTGGAAACGCTAAGCCACCACCACCACATGGAATTTTTGGGTGTGGAGAGGAATGCTTCCTTCCAGTGGCGGATCCAAGATTGTTTTTCAATGGGTGCGATCTTAGTTGATATTCAATACGAACCATCATTTAAGTCGCCTTATACCACGACAAAACGACACCTACATTTGACATATGAATTAACCAGTGTAAACCCATGATACAAATACCTTAAATACCATAATACGAAGTAAAACATATAATCAAACTCGTACCATTTTTACCCGTGCTGATACCGAAAGTACCGAATACCGAAATCAGTGAAAGTGGGTACCGATACATATACCGAGTATTCAAAATCGGTACGGGTACGAGTACCGGTACATGTACGATATGGGTACGAGTATAGATACTCGGGAAAAAATGCTCGTCCCTAATTGGAAACGCTAAGCCACCACCACCACATGGAATTTTTGGGTGTGGAGAGGAATGCTTCCTTCCAGTGGCGAATCCAAGATTGTTTTTCAATGGGTGCGATCGGGGGGCTTTGGGTGCGATCAGCGGCTTTTTCCAAACTTCAAAGGGTGCGATCGGGATTTTCGCCTATAAAATACACTAAAATTTTCTTTTTAAAGTGTGCGGCCGCACAAGTTGAGTTCTACATGGGTTTACACTGGTTAATTCATATGTCAAATGTAGGTGTCGTTTTGTCGTGGTATAAGGCGACTTAAACGATGGTTCGTATTGAATATCAACTAAGGTTTGGAAGTGATGTAGCATAGTTTCCACCAACAAAACGAACGTCTCAAAATGTCAATGTCACAGGGTTTGGGTATTTAAACTCTGAAGAAACAAGGCTTTAACCATTGCCCCCCCCCCCCCCCCCCCCCCCCCCCCCCTCTTCCTATTTGCTCTAGATTTGGTAACCGAAAGGTATTATTATTGTTGTTGTTATCTCATAACACTCATTGTGAGTTCCATATCTTTCGTATACGCTTGTTGGATTTTGTGTGGTCTAATAATTGAAATCATGTCTTCATTTTCATTTAAGATTTTTTTTTAATAACCAAACAATTCTCCCCAACAGAGGAATGGGTCAGTCCACCAAAAACATTGCTCACCAACGGCCTTTAATAACCAAACTTTTAACATTCTTCACCCGCGCCTATTTGATTTCGATCGAATGCATTGGCCGTGTGCTTACTATAGCAGCAACAGCGATACGTTGCAGTGTAGTGTACCTAACTCTAGCAGCAACAGAAATACGTGACGGTGTAGTGTACCTTTGTGGTGAGTATAACCAGCGAGTGGCATTGGTGGAAGACGGTGCAGCCATGCCGCATTCTGGACTAAACTTTATCATTGCTGTTCTCCTTGCTTTTGCAGCAATGAAGTCGCAATGCCACCCTGGCTTCCCTTTTATAAGTCACTTTTACCTAGTCAGGCTGTCGATTAACAGTGTCCTCATGTACGGCTTCTCTTGCGCAGCTGAATTTATTGCTACAGGTCTTGATCATGCTCCCGTTTTCGCGGGTATTGCTAGACTGGGAAAAAATTGTTCATTGTGTATTTTTGTTACATCTGTAGTGTATTAACAATAACGCAATTACCGCCAATTAATTAGCTTGGTCAAATATGTAGAATATTCTAGATTAATATGTATAGTCTAGGTTGTTACAGTTTCCATATATTTTCCCTTGATGGTCTCCCTGTAATTGTGGATCCTCACCTATATATTGTCGATGTATTTTGTGAATTGAATATACAAAAACATTCACCTTTACATGGTAATCAGAGCTTGAAACACTCCTACGAGTCATCCCTGTCGATCCTATCCATCTTTTTTTTTCCTTTCTCCTTCCTTATTCATCAATGGCTTCCTCAAACATTATTATCACCATCACTGCCTCCACTCATTTCAATATCAAACTCACTGCCCAGAATTTTTCCGTCTGGAGACGCCATGTTCACTCCACCCTTATTGGCCTTGACCTTGAAGACTTCATCACCGGTGCTACCCCGGCTCCACCCAAGACTATTACCGACACGGAAACAATCAAACCCAACCCTGCATATGCATCTTGGTTCCGCCAGGATCAGGTCATATTCAGCGCTATTCTTGGCTCATGCTCCGATGAAATCCAACCACTCATTGCATCGGCTTCCACTGCCAAAGATGCATGGGATAGGTTAACCTCCTCTTTTGCAAGCAAATCACGTTCAAGAATCATATCCTTGAAGTCTAAACTAGCAAAGAACCCTAAGGGAACGAGACCGATCGCTGTCTTCCTCAATGAGATGCGTTCCATTGCTGATGAATTGGCTCTCGTTCAGAGTCCGGTTACTGAGGAGGATCTTATGGTCTATATTCTTACCCAACTTGGTGATGAGTACACGCAAATTGTTGCTGCGCTTAAGGTACGAGAAACCCCAATCTCATATCCCGAACTCTTTGATAAGCTTGTGGATTTTGAACGCTCCTTGACACAAGCAGAACCCATTGCGCCCATCATTGCTACTGCAAATGCAACTCACAGACAACACAATCGCACCCCGTTCAGATCCAACTCTGACTCACAAAGCCGTACTAACCGGTTTTCCTTGCCCTCGTCCCAGCGGTCACCTCGGACGAACAAGTTTCAAACGGGTGCCTCCATCAGTCGAACCGATCAGTTCTGTAACTTTTGTAATATCTCGGGTCATGACACACGTGACTGCCGAAAACTTGCCAGATTCATGAAAGAAAATCATATTGTCTTCAACACTTCCTCATCAACTCCCGTTGCTAATGCTGTCACTTCAGCGCCGCCTTCTCCACTGTGGATGATGGACAGTGGTGCCTCGCACCATCTCTCTTCATGTCCGGCCACACTATCCTCCGTTTCAGAATATGGCGGTCCCGACGAAATCATTTTAGGTGATGGTACGGGTCTCTCAATCTCTCATATTGGTGCAACTCAATTTTCTACTAAAACAAAACCTCTGTCTTTACCTAATATATTATGTGTTCCAAACATGCGTACTAACTTGATTTCGGTTGCTAAACTATGTCGTACTAATCGTGTTTCCGTTGAATTCTTTCCTTTTCATTTTTTTGTGAAGGATCTCAAAACGGGGGCGCCAATCCTGCGAGGGGAGAACATCAATGATGTTTACTACCTCAATCGACTCTCTTCACTTCCACAGGTTAATGCAACATCATCCGCATCACCACTCCAATGGCATCATCGACTTGGACATCCTTGTCTTCGTACTTTTCAATTTATTTGTAAAGACCTTGGTCTTAGTTTAAATTCTGTTTCAAATTCCACTTTGCATTGTCAATCATGTGCTATTAATAAAAGTCACAAGTTGCCATTCGGACCAAATTCATTTGTTGCTAAACAACCATTACAACTTCTCTATTCGGATGTATGGGGACCGGTTCAACAGTCTATTGACGGGTTTAAATATTACGTTGTGTTTGTGGATTACTATTCAAAATATGTGTGGCTTTATCCTATCAAACGCAAATCCGATGTGTCCATCATCTTTCCACAATTCAAACTACTTGTGGAAAAATTCTTCCAAACCAACATCATATCTCTCTTCACCGACAATGGCGGTGAGTACATTGGCCTTGTACCTTTCCTTCAATCCATGGGGATCTCTCATTACACCACTCCTCCGCATACCCCGGAACAAAATGGAATTGTTGAGCGCCGTCACCGTCACATTGTTGAAACCGGCCTCGCCTTGCTACATTATGCTGGTTTACCACTCTCGTATTGGTCTCATGCGTTCCAAACGGCGGTCTACCTCATCAACCGCCTTCCTACGCCTATCCTCCAATCCACATCACCATACCAAATTCTTTATCGTTCGACACCCAACTATAAAAAGCTAAAAACCTTTGGTTGCTTGTGTTATCCGTGGTTAAAACCGTATGCCACCACCAAATTACAACCCCATTCCCAACCATGCATCTTCCTCGGCTACTCGACGTCTAAATCCGCCTACAAATGTCTAGATACAAAGGCAAATCGTCTTTATCACTCTAGACATGTAGCCTTTGTGGAGAATATATTCCCCTCTAAACAAAACTTACCAAAACCACACCATCTTCCCACTACCAATGAATTTTTCTCCACTTTCAAAGACACCTCACCACCTTTACATGCTTCCCTTGCCAATTTCCCTACTCCAACTCCATCCGTACCTTTGCATGTGTCTCCTACCACTCATGCAAACTCCTCACCATCCAATACCCTATCATCTCATGAACCAACAACCCCACTTTCCAATTCAAATTCATCACCTACTACCTTATCCACCTCAAATTCATCACCCACTACTTCTCATCATTCTACTTCCACACCCAACTCGACATCTACTTCACCTCTCCAAAATTCGAATACCGTTTCCTCTCCCTCTCACTCATCTTCTACTCTTCCTTCCCCAACAACAGATCCGTCTCCAACCTCACCTTTGCCACCCAGAAATCGAAAACCCAACCCCAAATATTATAATCCTCATTTTGTCAATACCACCACTCTTCATCCTATCCCTCAATCTCTTGAACCCAACACATACCTTCAAGCATCTAAGGACCCGCTTTGGCGTAAAGCCATGGATGACGAGTACAACGCTCTACTTCGAAATCAAACTTGGGAACTCGTTGCTCCATCCTCTCGCCACCCGATTGGATGCAAGTGGGTTTTTCGGATTAAAAGACGTCCCGATGGTAGCGTAGACAAGTATAAGGCACGCCTTGTTGCAAAAGGTTTCTCGCAAGAATACGGTAAGGATTATTTTGACACGTTTAGTCCGGTTACCAAACCCGTTACTATACGCACCGTACTTGCTATCGCCTTATCGCGGGGATGGTCCTTACGTCAACTGGACGTCAATAATGCATTTTTACACGGCCAATTACAGGAGGAGGTATACATGGTACAACCTCCTGGTTATGTTCACCCTCAATATCCGAATTATGTTTGCAAACTGCGCCGATCCTTGTACGGTCTTAAACAAGCGCCACGTGCATGGTATATGGCTCTTACCTCCTTTTTGATTGATTTTGGGTTCACAAAATCTCAGGCCGATGCCTCACTTTTTATCTACAACCGAAATGGTATCATGTGCTATTTTTTAGTTTATGTTGATGATATCCTTTTGACAAGCAACAACAATGGGTTCTTGAATGACTTTGTTCACAGTATCTCATCTCGGTTCTCTGTCAAAGACCTAGGATATCCCAGTCATTTTTTGGGTGTGGAACTTATACCAACTACACATGGTTTATTCTTATCTCAGTACAGGCATATCCATGATCTTCTAACCTTACACCACATGGATGGAGCAAAATGGGTTCAAACTCCATTATGCTCTTCCCAATCCTTGACACTCGAAGATGGTACTCCACATGTAGACCCAACGCCGTACCGTAAACTTGTTGGGTCTCTTCAGTATCTTGCTTTCACAAGACCAGATATCTCCTTTGCCGTTAATAAGCTATCACAGTTCATGCATCAACCCACTCAAACACATTGGCAGGCTCTCAAACGCTTACTTCGTTATCTCAAGGGAACAGTTTACCATGGCTTGTTTTTGAAAAAACAATCATCCTTAGAGCTTACCGCCTTTTCCGATTCCGATTGGGGAGGTGTGTCCACGGCAGGTCGCTCTACCACAGCTTATATTCTTTATCTTGGTGGCAACATTATCTCTTGGAAATCTGCACGCCAGAAGTCGGTCTCACGATCATCCACCGAAGCGGAATATAAAGCACTTGCTAACGCAGCCGCCGAGCTCGCGTGGGTAGAAAATCTTCTCAAAGAACTTGGTCTTCCAGTGAATGTGTCACCTAGACTCTACTGTGACAACACCGGTGCAACTTACTTATGTGCTAATCCTGTGTATCACTCGCGCATGAAACATGTGGCTTTAGATTATCATTTTGTTCGTGAAAAAGTTGCGGCTGGCACTCTACATGTTCATCACATCAATTCCACAGATCAACTGGCAGATGCTCTTACGAAACCTTTGTCAAGAGCCCCATTCTTAAAGCTACGATCCAAGATTGGTGTTTCCGACGGAACCTCCATCTTGCGGGGGCGTATTAACAATAACGCAATTACCGCCAATTAATTAGCTTGGTCAAATATGTAGAATATTCTAGATTAATATGTATAGTCTAGGTTGTTACAGTTTCCATATATTTTCCCTTGATGGTCTCCCTGTAATTGTGGATCCTCACCTATATATTGTCGATGTATTTTGTGAATTGAATATACAAAAACATTCACCTTTACATAGTGTGTTTGTTATATTTCTGATATCGGTAACGCATTCCTGTATTGGTTAATAAAAAGGTGTATTTAGGTATTTTGTCCTGTAACTAGAATATATGCTCCATGATGATGGCTCAGAGTTTATGTGTTGTTCCATATCATATTAGGCATTTAGCTAACTAAATTTGTAGATTGATTTAGGATTAAATTAGACGAGATGATTTAACCAATTGAAATTGAAAGTGTGAATCTAGTCTGTTTACGATTGAATAATTTTAGGGATGTTAAATTTTAACATGTTTAAACCTGAACCGACCCGAACCCCTGTACCGACCTGAACCGACCCGAACCCCTGTACCGACCTGAACCGTCAAACCGACCCGAACCGTTGTACCAAGCCGAAAAAAAATGAACCCAGTAAAAAAAATTCCAAGATCCGCCAGTGATATTCATGTGCGGTTTAGTTTTTTAGGGCCGCTTATTGCTTTGGTTGTCACTTAGGGGCTATGTGGATGATGTTTTATTTTTGTGACTAGGGTGTAATTAACTGGTTATATCTCACCATGATACCTTTTAGGGCATATGAGGTTACGTTTAATGTTGTTGATTGATTTAGGGGTTGACGACTTGGTTATTTGGATGATGGTTATGGCTTGCATAACAAGGAAGAATGAGTGATGTGGTTGTACATTTATATTGAACTATGTTTTCTATCTGTACAAGTCCTTGGTAGTGTGCTAACAGTAACTTCTCACCATTTATTTAATTATTTTGGACGACGATGTGTGTATATTGTTTAGACATGCCCTTATGTGTTTCCCAGTTTGGGCTATTTGGTGTTTTGTTTGCAAATACCCTAAGAATGTCGTTAACTTGTTCTTTTGGGGTTTTTAATTTAAGGGTCTTTTATTTCATTGCTATTAGATTTTCTTTTTAAATGGTGGACTTACGCTGTGTTCCCGAGTTAACTTAAAGAGGGAAAAGAAAGGAAAAGAATTGAAGGAATGGAAGGGAAAGGAAAAGGAAAAGAAAGAATAAATGTTCTTTCCTTCCGTTTCCTTCCAAATCGGAAGAAAAACTAAACTAAAGAATTTTAACTAGTTTTCCTTCCATTTCCTTTCATTTTCTTTCTTTTCATTCCTTTAATGAAACTCAGGAACACACCATATTTTGTTTTCCTTTCTTTTCCTTCCTTTAATGAAACTCAGTGATGCAATTTGGCTTAGCAATCAAGTTGGATCCGAATTCAATATTGAAAGATCAAAGCTGCCAATTCTTATTCAAAACAAAAACAACCAGTTTGTTTCTTCTGAAAACAAGAAACATATAAACGAGGCTTGATCCTAGAAAGTAGGCAACAACTTTTAAAGATAAACACAAACTAACAAGATAAAATAAAAGTTCAAACTTTAAAAAAAACCCAAATACTCGGTTAGCTAGCTTTGATCTTGGTTTCCGGGTCAGGTCATGGAGCACCGGCCATACCCGGGTCGTCATTCGGGTCGTCTGCATCATTCTCCCCCTCTTCAAGAGGACTCGTCCTCGAGTCAAATGGATCATCGTCTTCGGGAACGAACGGGAAAGATCAGCAACATTGAAAGTAGCAGAAACATTGTAGTGGCCCGGCAAGTCGATTTTGTAAGCATTGTCATTGATGCGTCTGAGTACCTTAAACGGGCCATCCGCACGAGGTTGTAATTTACCGAAACGCCCCCCCGGGAAACGGTTCTTGCTCAAATGAATCCACACTAAGTCACCTTCCTTGAAAACAACTTGCTTCCTGTGTACATTGGCCCTTTGCTGGTAAATAATATTATTATTCACAATCTGCTCACGTACTCGTTTATGAATTTCCTTAATTTGGTTAGACCTTTCTTCACCTTCAACACTAAAATGTTCCGTGACTGGTAAAGGCGCAAGATCCAAAGGAGTAAACGGGTTCGTACCATACACTACAAAAAAAGGACTCATACCCGTGGACCGATGCGTAGAACGGTTGTATGCGAACTCTGCTTGGGGAAGGACCGTATCCCACTGTCGGGGGTTGTTACCGACAAGACTACGAAGGAGATTTCCAAGGCTTCGGTTAGTCACTTCTGTTTGGCCGTCGCTTTGGGGGTGGTGTGCACTGCTAAAATGAAGACGAGAGCCCAATCGTTTCCAAAGTGTCCTCCAGAAATGGCCAACAAATTTGACATCGCGGTCGGATGTTAACGACTTAGGAACACCATGTAACTTAACAATTTCTGCAAAGTATAATCGAGCAATTTGACTCGCATCATAAGTTTTAGAACACGGAACAAAATGCGCCATCTTGGAAAATCGATCAACCACTACCATGATGGAGTCCTTCTGTCTCTGTGTGCGGGAAGACCAACAACAAAGTCGAGACTGACGTCTTCCCACGGGCCATTTGGGACCGGAAGAGAAGTATAAAGACCTGAATTCGAATGGTGGGTCTTGGCAATGTGACATGTACGACAACGCTCAACAATACGAGTGACATCGGCACCCATTTTAGGCCAAAAGAAACGCTCCTGCACCAATTTAAGAGTTTTGTCCCTTCCAAAATGTCCAGCTAATCCTCCTTGGTGGCTTTCTAAAATAATGGCATCCCTCAATGAACATCTTGGGACACACAACTGATTGCCTCGGAACAAAAATTTCTCATGTATCAGATAACCCTTAGTTGGTGCTGTGTGGCAGCTCTTCCACATGTCAGAAAAATCAGGATCGTCAGGGTAAAGGCCACTAAAAACATCAAACCCCTCAACTCGAACTTGTAGTGAGGTAATTAGCGCGCGTCGTCGGCTTAACGCATCAGCAACGGTATTGTTGGCGCCGGCTTTATGTCTGATTACAAAAGAAAACTCTTGCAAGTACTCGACCCATTTAGCATGACGAGGATTAAGTTTATGTTGCCCATTAATAAATCGAAGGGCCTGGTGATCCGAAAATAGAATGAATTCACCCGACAACAAATAGTGGCGCCAATATTCAAGACTTCGAACAATGGCATAAAACTCCTTATCGTATGTGCTATATTTCTGTTTCGCATCACTCAACTTTTCGCTAAAAAAAGCAATGGGACGGTTGTCTTGACTGAGGACGCCGCCAATCCCGAACCCGGAAGCATCACACTCAACCTGAAAGTTGAGCTGGAAGTTAGGTAATGCAAGGACAGGGGCTTGAGTAACTCTTTTTTTTAGTTCTTCAAAAGCAGCAGTAGCAGCTTGTGTCCAAGTAAAAGTGCTTCCTTTAAGGCAATCCGTTATCGGGGCAACAATGGAGCTGAAATTTCTAATAAAACGCCGATAAAAGGAAGCTAACCCATGGAAACTCCGGACTTCATGAATGGAGGTGGGTGTCGGCCAAGTTGTGATTGCATCCACTTTTGATTCATCCATGCGTATTCCGTTTTTTGAAATAAGATAGCCCAAAAAAAGAACTTCTTGTGATAGAAAGTGGCACTTGGCACGGTTAGCATATAGCTTCTGGTTGCGAAGAATAGTGAAAACTTCTCGAAGGTGGCGAAGATGTTGTTGTACATCTTGACTAAACACAAGAATGTCATCGAAATAAACGACGACACATCGGCCGATAAGGGCTTTAAACACATGGTTCATTAGTCGCATAAACGTGCTCGGTGCATTAGAAAGGCCAAAAGGCATGACCATCCATTCGTAAAGGCCGTCTCGAGTTTTAAACGCCGTCTTCCATTCATCACCGGGCCGCATTCGAATCTGGTGATACCCACTTCGTAGATCGATCTTCGAAAAAATCGACGACCCATGTAACTGATCGAGTAGGTCTTCAAACCGGGGTATGGGGAACCGATATTTTATGGTGATTTTATTTACGGCCCTGCTATCAATACACATCCGATAGGCGCCTCCAGGTTTCGGTACCAAAAGAGCCGGAACAGCGCACGGGCTCATACTCTCTCGTATAAGTCCTTTATCAAGGAGCTCAGTAACCTGCCTGTGTAACTCCTCAAACTCTTTAGGATTCATACGGTAGGCAGGTTTATTCGGAATAATCGCGCCCGGAATAAAATCAATGCAGTGTTGAATTTCTCGCATGAGAGGTAATCCAGCAGGGATTTCATTTGGAAAGACATCCTGAAACTCATTTATGAGTGGCTGTACCTCATTTGGTGCTTCCCCTGTGGTTGTATTAATTTCTACAATCATGAGGCCATAAATAAAAGATGGTGTGGTGTACCTTGCAAAGTCAAGAAAGGCTGATCTCGAAAGGATGAGGGCCTCAGTTCCCGTGTCACGGTGGTCGAGTGGTGCGAGAGTAATGTTGACACCGTCCTTTTTAAAAGAATAAGTATTTCGAAAGCCGTCATGTTTCGTGCGCCTATCATATTGCCATGGTCGCCCCAATAAAACGTGGCATGCATCCATAGGGATAACTTCACACCACACTTCGTCCGAATAGCGGCTACCAATAGAAAAGTGCATAAGACAACGTTGATTCACCTTAACAACATTTCCTTTTTTTAACCATGTTAATTGGTAAGGTTCGGGGTGAGGTTCAACTTTTAAACCCAATTTCTCCACCATGCTTGTGGCAACCATGTTTTCGCAACTCCCCCCCATCAATAATAATAGTACAAACTTTCCCTTTGGACGTGCATTTTGTACGGAAAATATTGTTACGGAGCCATAATGTGTCATCAACCGAGGGAGCTGTAGTAGTACTAAGGACTCGTTGGGTAATTAGCGATTCTCCTTTGTCTGGATAAACAACCTCGTCACACGTTTCGCGTTCCTCTTCATTTTCAGAATCATACACAGGGAGTGTATCCTCGGTAAGGGTGACAAGGTGTTTATTAGCGCAATCTCTTGCGAAATGTCCTAGACCGTGACATTTAAAACAACGAGTCACTTTTGATGAAGCAGCAGATGAGCTAGTCGGACCATTCGAGACATCAGCTTTGATTGGGCTGAGTTTGCTCTCGGATGAGAAGGTCGTAGGAACACGAGAAACCTCGGCTTTGATTGGGCCGAGTTTGGAAGGTGTGCCTTTGCCTTTAGCTTTTAGTTGTTTTTCCACCTTCAATGCTAATCTGCAAACATCATTAAAACTCCAAAAGGGTTGAAGCTGGACAATATCTGAGATCTCGGGTCGCAACGCCCCTAAAAACCTCGCGATAACTTGCTCCTCTTGTTCATCTGCCCCACATCTCATGCGAAGCCTATCAAACTCAGCAATCAAGTCCTCAGCGGTAGAGATCCGTTGAGAAAGGTTATGATATTCTAAAAAGGCATCTTGGCGGTAATTTACTGGTAAAAATTTTTCACGCATTAATTTTTTCATTTTATCCCAGGTCTCAATCCTTGACCTCCCTTCATGAGCCCTCTTTTTTTTTTATATGATCCCACCACAATGAAGCATATTTACGTAACTTAATAGCGACAAGTTTTACCTTGTACCTATCAGAAATGTCCCTTAGATCAAAGATGCGTTCCACAGTACTCAGCCAATCGATGAAATCGTCCGGCTGTGCCCGACCATCAAACTCCGGGATTTCGATCTTCACTCCCATGTTGCGAAGAGGGTCATAGTTATATGGTTCTCGGTGCTGCTCACGACGACCAAAAGGATTCCTGTTACCTTCATCATCATCCCAGATAACGGTGTCGGTCTCGGTTTCCTCATAACGTTCCTCACGTTGCAGTTCCAGGTCCCGACCCGTTGCTGCAACCTTGCAATTTCTGCGATATCACGTGGATCCCTCAAGTAATCCTCGTTGCCTCCATCGGCGGTTCTACGGGGATGTTGTCGAAGACCTCCTCCACGTCCTGCCATTGATATTCCACTGAGCTCTGATACCAACTGATGCAATTTGGCTTAGCAATCAAGTTGGATCCGAATTCAATATTGAAAGATCAAAGCTGCCAATTCTTATTCAAAACAAAAACAACCAGTTTGTTTCTTCTGAAAACAAGAAACATATAAACGAGGCTTGATCCTAGAAAGTAGGCAACAACTTTTAAAGATAAACACAAACTAACAAGATAAAATAAAAGTTCAAACTTTAAAAAAAACCCAAATACTCGGTTAGCTAGCTTTGATCTTGGTTTCCGGGTCAGGTCATGGAGCACCGGCCATACCCGGGTCGTCATTCGGGTCGTCTGCATCACTCAGGAACACATATTTCCTTTCATTTCTTTTCTTTTCTCCCGTTTAGTAAACTCGGGAACACAACGTTAGTACCTCAGTATGTGATTGGAAACTGTGGACCCCTTGCAAGATCTCTCCATCATAGTTTTTGTTGTTTTGAAGTATATGAGATGACATGAGATTTTGTACATTGCCTTGAGGTATTAACATTGGAGTTGTACATTACTTTAGGTTAGGTATTAATATTAGAGTTATACATTGTTTTAGGTTAGATGTTAACATTAGAGTTATACATTGTTAATTGTTTTAGGTTAGGTGTTACCCAAAGCTTTCCTACATGCAGGGGCGGATCTACGCTTCTGTAGGGGGTTCCCAGGAACCCGTTCGGTTCGAAATTTTTAGTGTTATTATATATAGAAAATTGGGTAGGAACCCATAAATAGTTTAGAGAGGAACCCCTAAAAGTCTTAAAGAGTTGCTCTAGTGGTATTTCCCCTTCCCTTCTAACTAACAGATCTAAGGTTCGAATCCCGTTGTCCAACCCCTTATTTCTTTTTTCTTCTGATTTTTTTAATATAAAGTTTAGGGTTTTTTTGCTTTTGTTTTGTTTAGCCCAAACATGAAACATCACAACCATTCAATCATACAGGTCTAAAGTTCTACAGCCCCAACCCACAGCCCCAACCCAACCGTCCTCCTCCTCTTCTACAGCGCTCGCCGCCGGCCACCGCCCTCCTCCTCTTCTACAACCCTCGTCTCCGGCCGCCGCCCTCCTCCTCGCCTCGCCGACGGACCAGTTCCACAACCCACAGGTAGTCAATTATTATTCCTTTAAATTATAACTATCTTTGTTTCATTATGTTTGGTTAATTGTTTATGGCACTTAATGTGATAAACTGATACAGACATACACTAGTGTTGTTTTTTTGATATAGAAAGATGAATTAGAGATTTAGATTTAATAAGAGCTATTTTCCATTCTTATAGAATTCATATATTATTGGTCATATATTATCGAAAGTGATAGAATGAAAAGAAACAATTACTTCCTAACAGAAAGTCAACTATTGATGGGTTAGATACTTAGATGATGAATTGAGGTTAAGTCATAAGTGTCAGGTATATTATTGAGGTAGAAAATATTTCAAGTCATAATGTTTTTGTTGTCTTTGGTATCTAGGTAGTATGCAGACAAATATTTCAAGTTTCTATCAAAGACAACGACCATCAAACCTTGAATCATCATCTTCAACAAGTAAACCCTTGAAAGTAGATTTGGATGATCTTCCGTGGGATCCCTTCCGAAAGGAAACCAATTTCATCTTATCACCCCAGTCAAAAAGATGAAATTAGACGGGCGTATTTGCTTAGAGGTCCATGTCAACCTAAAGGGAAAAAAGAAGATTTTCCCAATCACTAATTGGTAATGGTGATAAGTTGAAACGTTTTAATCCAAAATGGTACACGGAAAAGCATGGAAATTGGTTGGAATATAGTGTCAAAACAGATAGAGTTTATTGCTTATATTGTTACTTGTTTAGGGAAACGGGACAAAATGATGCATTTGTGACCGAGGGGGTACAATGTTGGCATAAGAAAGAAGAAAAATTAAATGGTCATGCCGGTATATGCAATAGTTTGCACAGGAAAGCAGTTCAAAAAGGGAAAGACTTACTTAAAGAAGACCAATCTATACATGTGAAGACGGACTTGCGTAATAGGATGAGTGATGAATACATGAACGATTCTTGCATTTGTTACATTGAAAAGGAGCTCCTACAACAAGTTTCGATCGAGAATGCAATGCAACGTTTTCAAAAGATGAAAACTCGTAGGGAACAACTATAGGTATTGTATTTTATTTTATTTTTCAAGACTATCGTATTTATTTTTCGTGTTTTGAATTTCTAATGACGATGTTTTTTTCATTATTGTATTGTATTTTTATTATGTGATGAACTTTACCCGACCCAAACTGTCAACACGACCCATTTTTTTATGTTCGGTCATTAGAATTGGAGCATCAACAAAAGTGAACCCCTTGGAAAAAATTCCTGGATCCGCCACTGCCTACATGTAACTGTAAAGTGCATTAGTCTATTTCGTATGTAAAATCAATATGTAATATTAGATTTCTCTAACCCTAAACCCCAGGATATAAATTTAGTTGAGACCATATAAAATATGGATGCCTCACATAGCTTAGAGTAGATTTAGCAACACTAAAAAGCCGGCTATGTTTCAATCTCGTTCCAACTCGGTGGGTCCCCATTTTTTTCACAGGAAAACGTAACTACATACAAGTCAAACATCTCTAGACTGTAGGGTCACTGCCACTGAGGCCATGGCCCAGTGGTGGGGACTAGGGGTGATAGGTGATATAAGGTGGAAATCAGAAGATCGTGTCCCCGGGTGAATAATGGGATGATTGTAATTAGCCATTAAAAAAAAAAAGACTGTAGGGTCACTAGGGTGTATATAAGCTTTTCCCCTTCTGTATCCTGACTTATAAAACCAACCTCTCTCTATCTCTCTCTCTCTCAGTTAAACCATTGTTCGAGAATTGTGAAAGAAAATGGTTCGATCCATCATTGATATCTCTGCTGCTGACCCACAGCCTAAAGCCAAACTCCTCACCTTCTTCACCGACGCCTATTTGTTTCTGTACCGATGCGTTGACCGTATCCTTACTCTACCAGCAGCAACAGTAGTGACGCCACTCCGCCACCTGTGGGATAACTATTACCCGAGAGTAGCATTTGTGGAAGAACGTGTCATCATGCCACATTCTACATTAGGCTTTATCATCACTGTTCTTCTTGTTCTTGCAGAAATTAAGGCTCAGGCCCAACCTGGTTTCCCTTTTAAAACTCACCCTCTTCTCTTCAAGGTTTCTGTTAACAGTGTTGTCATGTATGGATTATCTTGGCTCAGGGCCAACCTGGATTATCTTCAAGGCTTCAGGTCTTGATCGCACTTCGGTTTTTGTCATTATTGCTCGATTGGGAAAGATATGTTGGTTATGCATTTTGGTGACATCTTTGGCTTCTTTATTCTATGTTTGATACTAATTATAATGCTTGCAAGATGTTAGGTTTGTGCATCTTTAAATTAAAAAAAAGGTGAATTATTCTCCCTTTTGTGGGTTTAGTGATTTCATCATGAAACTGGCTTTTAGAGTGTCTGTGTGTGTGTTGTTCCAAGGAATGTAGATTCAAATTGTCTCTTGTATCATATTGATTTTGGTTGCGAATATCCATATGCAGTTTGATATTGTATTTTTAGAGCGACTTATTACTTATGTTATGGGTTATGTGGATAATGTTTTTAGGACGTATAAGGTTACGTTTGCGTTTGATGTTGTTGATTGATTTGAGGCTTGACTTGTTGGTTATTTGGATGATGGTTATGGCTTGTTGTAACACGAAAAGATGAGTGATTTGAGCGATGTGGTTGTGCATTTGAACTTTGTTTCCAATCTATACAAGTCCTTGGTGGTGTGCTAACAACAAATATTAACCACTTCTTTACCTTTTCGGACGATGATGTGTGTATATGCTTTAGACATGCCCTACTATCTTCCCAATTTGGGCTTTTTGGTGTTTTCTTTTCATTTTAACCCTCTTGGGGATGTATAACCAAAGAATGTTGTTAGCTTGTTCTTTTGGTGTTTTCTGAGGATTATTTGTTTCATAGTTGTTAGATTTTCTTTTTAAGTAGTGGACTTTGTAGCATCCCTTCATTCGCCTTGGTTTGTGATTGTAAATGTTGAACCCTTTGTAAGACCCTAGCAGTGAATCTTCGGTTATTTCTCTACATGATTTTTGCTGTTTGAGGTTATTTAGATGAGTATACTGGCATCGATGTTACACATCTAGTATACGAGGTTACATGAGATTTTGCATATCGCCTTGAGGGTCGACTTGCGGTATATATGATATCTGAGTCCTGTCTTTGCTGTTTGTTTGGAAAATCCTCTCAATATATCAATTTGGAATTCAGGATTTTGCTTATGGTCTCACCTGATAACTGGTTTCGATGTATGCAAGTCTAGTTGATATTTGTTCCCTCTTTTTTTATATGCTCTTCCGCCGCTAAAGTGACTAAGCTTGTTCATGACATTCTTTCCTTTTGGTTATTTATGTTGTTTGTATCTTTTATAACTGTTTTTTTTAAATTCTATTGCAGTTCAAAAGCACAGGACATTGAAAACTGACAACATAAGGCCATAAACACAGCCCACATGGTTGAGTCCATCATTGGCACAATCTTTGATTGATCAATGAGCACCATTGCAGATGCTCAACCAGGTGCACAAATGGCGTTTTTCTATTGAGACGGTGGAACCTATCAAAGGGTGTACATCTGAAAGCGTATTTGTATCTCGTTTATGTGTTGATGATGTGTATGGGTAGATAATTGCTAACTCTAAATTCACAGTTAATGGTCAACAGAGCAGTTGTGCTTAATTGGTACAATTCATCCAGATCGTCTCTGTAAATGATGAGCTGTTATACAGTTTGTTTTATTTCAATAACACCTGTTTTCATACAAAGTAGTGTGCTTAGGACTTTTACTTCCATTTCTCCATAATGATGAATCCTATATACATCACCTGAACCCTAAAGGTAGAAATAAATATGAACCATTAACCTTATGCTGAATTTTGGGATCGCCCCGTATCTCTTTACCATATGGTTATGCACTTATGCTTGTTATTGTGCAGTTCTATGATTCTTATGTATTCCTTTGTGACTATATCCATGAGTTCTGTCAGTTTTTGTTCGTTTGTAGTTTGTATTCATTTTCTCTTGTTTTTCAGGACCAGGGTGCCCTCTTGTGACTAAAGCCATGAGTACTGTCAGCAACCTTTTAAAACATCCTTTACATTCTACTGAAGCATTGCACCACAGCAGCAGATAAGTTATATCTGCCATCTTTGGTACTCTAGCGATGGTCATAGCTAATGTAGCAGAGCTGCTGCAAATTCCAGGCCTCACTGGATAACTGTTTCCCATGTATGCACGTTAACATTTGTTCTCTTTTTTTTTTTTTTTCTGTATGTTCTTCCGCCACTAAAGTGACTTAGCCGTTCATTACGTTCTTTGTTTTGTTATTTATGTTGTTTGTTTTTTATATAACCGTTCTTTGTTCTATTGCAGTTTAGAAGCACAGGGTACTGACAACGACACCACAGCCACTTTCAAGGCCATAACCACAGCCCACATGGCTGAGTCCATCCTTCTGCAGTATCTTTGTTTGATCAGCGGGAGCAATTGCAGACCTTCAGCGAGAGCCATTGCAGACCTTTAAACAGGTACACATATGGTGTTTTTCAATTGGGATGGTAGCATTTGGTTAAAGGGTGTATATCTGAATGCTTATCTATATCCGGTCTATGGGTAGAGAATTGCTAACTCAAATGCAAAAGTCAATAACCATCAGAGAAGTTATGCTTAATTGGTACTAATCACCCCGCTTGTTTCTTTAAATGATTAGTTGCTATGCTCTTTGTTTTAAGTAAAATAACACTTGTTTTCATAGAAAATAGTGTGCTTAGAACTTTTACCTGTTCAGATTTTAGGGATGGTGAATTTAATATGATCATTAAGCTTTATGCTGAATTTTGGATCGTCCCGTATCTCTTTACCACATGATTATGCATGTTATTCTACCGTTCTGTTGTTATTATGTGTTCCTTTGTGACTATAGCCATGAATTATATCAACTATGTTTGTTGCATATGCATTCTGTATCCTGTATTCGCTTTTCACTTGTTTTTCAGAACCAGGGTGCCCTTTTGTGACTAAAGCCTTGAGTTCTCTCAGCAACCCTTTGAAACATTCTTTGTATTCTACTGAAGCATCGCACCAGACAACTTCTATCCTTACTCTACCAGCAGCAATTGTAGTGACGCCTCTCCACCACCTGTGGGATAACTATTACCCGAGAGTAGCATTTCTGGAAGAAGGTGTTGTCATGCCTCATTCTACACTAGGCTTTATGATCACTGTTCTGCTTGTTCTTGCAGAAATTAAGGCTCAGGGTCAACCTGGTTTCCCTTTCAAAACTCACCCTCTTCTCTTCAAGGTTTCTGTTAACAGTGTCGTCATGTATGGATCATCTTGCGCAGCTGAGCTTCTTGCTTCAGGTCTTGATCGCACTTCAGTTTTTGTCATTATTGCTCGATTGGGAAAAATATGTTGGTTATGCATTTTGGTGACATTTTTGGCTTCTTTATTCTATGTTTGATACTAATTATAATGCTTGTAATATGTTAGTAATCTGTGTCTTTAAATAAAAATAAAAAAGGTGAAACTTTTCCCGTTTGTGGGTTAAGTGTTAGGTATCAAATAGTATAATGTTAGGTATTAAAGAATATAGGGACTAGATTGTAATTGTCTAATAGTTAGGTAGTTGATAATATGTGGATTGTGTATAAATACATGTAATGAGCATGAATAATGTAGCTATTGATTTGGGTTTTCCCTCTCCTCTCTTGTGTTTCTTCTCTAATCTTTAGCTCTTACTTTGATCACCATTTGTATCGTAACAATTGGTATCAGAGCAGTCGAACCTTTCGACCTCCGACCACCATCTATCCACCGTAACAACCACCAACAACCGTCGTATAAACCACCACCATAAACCACCGTTAACAACCATTAAATCACCATTTTTCTTCGTTTCTTGATAATAATAATAATTGTACTCTGTTCCATTTCTTTCTTAAAACCTTCAATTCGTCTCAATAACATCACAATTCCACCACAGTAAACACTAGCGCATCTAATTCTCTGCTCTACTCTTTCATTAGCGCATCTCTTTGTCTCTTTGATATTAGCGCATCTTTTCTTCTTTCTATTCTGATTCATTTCTTTTGTTCTCCTATTCAATTCTTTTGATTCTTAGCAAGAGTTAATCAATTGTTTGATTAATTCATCCGCTGGATTAATTCATTTTGTGATTCGAATTCAATTGTTTCAATAAACCATGGCAACTCGAGCTCGATCAGAAACAGAAAACGAAAATGTAATCAAGAAAGCCCTTGATGAACGTTTATTAACCTTTACAAAAATTGATGCACGATTACGGAAGAACAACGACCAATTTCAGAAGATGAATCAAGAACTCAGCAATATTGAGTCAACATTGATCAAAATATTAAACACAGTAAGGAAGATGAACGGGAGTCCAACTGTCGAACAAGATAGCCAAGAAGTCAACACCGAAAATTCAGAAATTCATGATCGAATAATTGATGTGTATGATGAAATGCTTACTGTGAATCAAGAGTCAACAGAAGGAAATGTAATTGATTACGGTGTTCAGGTTGGTCACAGGGTAAATCAAGAACGATCATCAGATTTTGAGGTATGGTCATTTAATCAGCCCCAAATAAGTACTCATATCTTTAGTGATAATGAACAAGTGCTTGAATCGCCTTATTCTTCTGAAGTCACAAAAGTGGAATATGCCCACCAAATGTTTGAGGAAATGCCTAAAAAGGGTATAAATGATATTCAAGAACCAATTAATCATGAGAATGAATCTCGAGAACCATGTATAGAATCTGAATATGGGGATGGGAATCAAGAACTCATTGATCAAGTTTCATGTAATGGTAATGATTTAAAAGAAAAGAAAGGAAATCATAAAGATGATCGGGGTAGCATTAATTTTGGTGATGATGGTGCACTTGAAAAAGATATCACCATTGACTATGTTCCTTTTTGTAGTAATATTCATAAGTATAGTATTGAAAATGATCGTTGGACACTAAAGAAAGATTTGATTCATGAGGTTTTATTTAGTATGATAGATCTGGATCAAGAAAACACAAAAGTGAGTTCTTGGACAACTTGCTGGAATATGCAAATGAATTTTCAACTAGACTACCATGTTAGAGCTGATTACCAGGACTTAATGGAAAAGAAATCAGTTCTTGGACTCATGATTGATGTCATAGACTTCAATCAACAAATACAACCAAGCCTCAGGTTATGGTCAGACACCGGTTGGACTAATGCTAAGTGTCACCTGCAAATTCTGGTTATTAGAAACGGCAGCTGTTGTATAATGGGTTCAAAGACTGCATCGGGTTGATTTCGAAGGTTGCGGTTACCGCACAGTTTGGTTTAAAGGCTGCAAATTGGCTGAATGCAGCCATGGCTGCTCAATTTGAGTCGACACTTACTGATATTGTGAATCAAAGGTTAATGGGTCAAGTTAGGTTTGTTCAGATCTTTGATACCTGCGATTAGTTGACTTTTGAGGACAAAAGTCTTTTAAGGGGTGAGTAATGTTAGGTATCAAATAGTATAATGTTAGGTATTAAAGAATATAGGGACTAGATTGTAATTGTCTAATAGTTAGGTAGTTGATAATATGTGGATTGTGTATAAATACATGTAATGAGCATGAATAATGTAGCTATTGATTTGGGTTTTCCCTCTCCTCTCTTGTGTTTCTTCTCTAATCTTTAGCTCTTACTTTGATCACCATTTGTATCGTAACATTAAGTGATTTCATCATGAAAGTGGCTTTTAGAGTTTGTGTGTTGTTCCAATTTCCAAAGGAAGTAGATTTATACTGTCTCTTGTATCATATGGAGTTTGGATGTTTACCATGAGCACCTTATTGCTTTACTTTTGGGTTATGTGGATGATGCTCTGTTTTTGTTAATAGGGTAATTATAACTTCCCACCATGGTTCAGTTGTTTGATTTGATTCTGTCGATTGACTTATGGCTTGACTTGTTTGTTACTTGGATCATGGTTATGGCTTCTCTTTACTGATGTGAGACATGTTAGTTTGCCTTTTACTTAATTGGGGACAATAACCAAAGAACGTTGTTTACTTGTGCTTTCAGCGTTTTCTGTGGATCTTTTATTTCACCGCTGTTAGATTTTTCTTATGTTGGACGTTGTAATATCCCCCAATTCACCTTGATTGTGATTGTCAATTTGTATACCATGGATCTCTTGTAAGATCTTCCGTTACTTCCCAACTAGTGTAAATTGTTTTAAGGTTCTTTCCATGTGTTAACTAATTCATGTTTTGATGTTATACGTTTAGTATATGTAGTTTACTATTTACATGAGATTTTGTACATTCCCTTCTGCTGACTTGGGCTGTTTATGATTCTGTGTTCTATAGCTGCCAGTTGATCGATGCCCTCAAATTATTAATATTGAATTCAGGATTTTGCTCTTGGCTTACTTGATAACTAGTTTCCATATATGCAAGTGACTAAGCTAATTATTTACTTTATTTCATTTTATCATTTGTCTTGTTTGTTTCTTATATAACCATTCTTTGTTGTTCTACTATAGTTTAGAAGCCAAACGAGCAAAGAATTTGAAAACTGACACCACAAGCCATAACCACAACCCACATGGTTGAGTCCATACCTATGCAGAATCTTTGAGATGGTAGCATTTGGTTAGAGGGTGTATAACTGAATGTTTATCTCTTTACCACATGATTTTGCTTGTTATTATTCTACAGTTTATCGTTCTTATGTGTTCCTTTGTGACCAAATTCAGTGAGTTCTTGATAGAATCTGGCCCCTGTTATGCAACCGAATGATTTGGTTTATTGGATGAACATTATGATTGATTGACTATGCACAATCATATGTGCAGTGACTCACGCACAAGAACAAAGGGCGAAGAAATATATCATACACACACTTAATAATATGTTCCACACAATACAAATGATAACATAGTTGGGTATTTATACCCTTACAACACAGGCGGTTAATTAACTAACTATTCTTAGCCGACACATAACTAATAACCAACATAATAAAAAGACATGACTTTCTGTTTTGGCGCCAAACTTCTGCAGTTGAATCGTCTTGTTTGACTTTGTTCATTTTTGTTCTGTATGCATTTTGTATTCTTCTAACAGTTGTCACTTTTTTGTTCTGTATGCATTTGTATTCTTCTATTCTTTTTCAGAACTAGTGTTCCAATGATTCAAAATTTACACCACCACCACTTCGTGGGCACGTGACTGTCACCAACCCTGTGTAATATCCTTACAAAGGAAATACTTATTTTATTAATATAAACTGTAGGGTACAAAGGTTGGAAACTTAAAAAGTACAAAGCTTGATCAACTATTCTTAGCCGGAGATATACTTTTCCATTGAATCACACAAACTAGCACATTCTATTCCACCGGTCATATAGCTTTGAGCTAAACAGCATGCTCAAAAACTAGTCATCACTACCTGTGACACATGCTTAAAAATGACGTCAGACAATGCTGGTGAGTTCATGAATATACACAAGTTGTAAAAACATATCATTTCATCATTCATGACCTGTACCTGCCCATGTCATTATAACCTTTACGTCACGCTAGCACCCACGCATGTGCCCCCGTGACGGTGTCACCCCTGTGACTTCCAACATCATACAGTTAATGCCCATTACACACAGGTGTAATACCGATAAATCCTGCCGTAGCAGCACGTATAAGGGACCACAAATATCATGTGTATGTGTGATTAGATTATAAACATGCATACAGCAGTCATAAGTGCAATATTAACAATTACCAGTTTGGACAAGCATGCTCACATTTGAAAACATTCATAGAACTCACCTTTGCTTTATAGATGTTTGATCTAATCACTTCGAACTTGATACCCTGATCAAGACCAAGACTATCTTAGATACTACCTAAATAAAGAGTGGGTACTAACTAGTCATTACCTTTAGAATTTCAATGGTCTCAACAGAGGTTCCCTTTAGATGTTTTTTTTATTATATGTTTCTTCGTACAAGAAATGACCCATATAAATACTAGAATGGAAAAAAACCTATACATGGTAGGAGCCTAATGAAATAAAGGTGCAACAAAAATCAAGGAAATAATAAGGAAAGTTAATAACAATGATTGGCCAATTTCTTAACTCCCCCTCAAGATGGAGCATGTAAATCCCGAATGCCCATCTTGTTGAGTAAGAAGCGGAGTTGTTGGGCTCCTAATGCCTTTGTAAACAAGTCGGCAATTTGGGTTTTAGTGTCAATGTGCATAGGCACAACCTCTTGAGACTCTACTCGCTCCCGAACAAAGTAGCAATCCATTTCGACGTGCTTGGTTCGTTCATGGTAGACCGGATTATTTGCAATTTGCCGAGCCGCTTGGTTGTCACAAAATAGAGGAGTAGGACCGGTAGGAGCAATGTCAAGTTCTTTGAGCAGCCATCGCATCCATAGGATCTCACTGACGGTAGTAGCCATAGCTCTATATTCCGCTTCTGCTGAGGAACGAGAGACGACAGTCTGCTTTTTAGTTTTCCATGATATGGGAGAACCACCTAAAGGAAGAAGATAACCTGTTCTTGATCGCCTAGTGAAAGGGCAACCAAGCCAATCAGCATCACAATAGGCGGTCAATTTGGTCCCGCCTTCTCGAGTAAGAATGATGCCTTGACCGGGAGTGGACTTGAGGTAACGTAATACTCGGGTGGCAGCTTCCATATGGCTTTCTCGTGGATCAGCAACAAATTGACTGAGAATGTTTACTGAGTAAGCGATGTCGGGTCTGGTAGCCTGTAGGTACAAAAGTCTCCCTACCAAGCGTCTATATCAGTTTGCATCAACTCGTGGTTCCTCCTCAGTTTTGCTTAACTTCAAATTTTGTTCCATAGGAAAAGTGCTAGGTCGACAACCTTGCATCCCACAATCCTCCAAGATGTCAAGAGTATATTTTCGTTGACTTAAAACTAAGCCTTCAGCTGTACGAGCAACCTCAATACCGAGAAAATATTTCAATGTACCAAGATCCTTAATACTGAATTTCTCGTTGAGGTGAGTCTTGGTTTGTTGGATGGTAACCGAATCATTTCCCACAATGATTACATCGTCAACGTAGATAAGTGCAACGTAGATAAGTGCAGCCACAAAAATGCTCCCCTTTCGATAGATGAATAAGGAATGATCTGATCTAGATTGAGTGAAGCCGAGACTGAGGAGGACGGTGGTAAACTTATGATACCAGTTGCGAGAAGCTTGTTTGAGCCCATATAATGACTTTCTAAGACGACAGACTCGAGTTTCATTAGTTTTGGAGAAACCCTGAGGAATCTTCATGTATATCTCTTCGTTCAAATCACCATGCAAAAAGGCATTATTGACATCGAGTTGATGAATGATCCAATTTCTTTTGACAGCAACCGCTAAGAGAGTCCTAACGGTCACTAGTTTTGCAACCGGCGCGAACGTGTCGTGAAAGTCCACCCCTTCCATATGTGTAAATCCCTTCGCAACAAGCCGTGCCTTGTATCTCTCCACATCCCCATTAGGTTTGTATTTTATTTTATAGACCCATTTGGAGTCTATCGCATGTTTCCCTTTTGGCAATGTTTCAAGAGTCCATGTCCCGTTCTCTTCAAGAGCTTGTATTTCACGTTGCATTGCTTCTATCCACCTTTCATCCTGCATAGCTTGTTTGAAGTTTTTAGGCTCATCATGAGAACTGATGGCCGCTAAAAAAGCCTTGTGAGAATCAGAAAATTTTTCATATGAAATAAAGTTAGCAATAGGGTGTACCGTTGAGGTTCCTTGGTTGGAAGTGGGTAGTGCATGGTCGACCGATGGGGAAAGCTTGACAACAAAATCATTTAGATGTTTTGGTTGTGACTTGATTCTTTTGGCTCTAGTCTCCATTTGTTCAGAATGATCTTGGTTTGTTGACACAATGGGGTCGTTGTTTTCATGAACATGGTTGGTGTCACTTACCTCATTTTGGGCCAAGTCTTCGTTCAACTCCACCCTTTCCTCATTTAATGAACACTGGTCAAAATTTTCAGGAGTGGACTCATGGCTTGTTGGGCCAAATCTTGAACCATCGCTTTGGTTGTCATAAGAAAAAGTGGTGCCCCTTATTTCTTCGTGCAACTCTTGAACCGGCCCACAAGGGTGATCCAGATGATCATATTTGTCTTCTTTACCAATATGTTCATTAACAGTGGCAAAAGGGAAGCTCTCCTCATGAAATTTTACATGCCTAGAGTTGATTATTTTGGCACTTGTTATATCATAAATTTTATACCTTTTGTTCCTGGTGGATACCCAAAAAAACCCCTGGCCTCCCCCTCATTTCGAACTTATCTCCGTTTGTTTCATTGCTAAAAAAATATGCGAGACAACCAAATACCCTCATATGGTCATATCCGGTTTTTTATTGAAAACCAACTCATACGGAGTTTTGTTTCCAATGACCGAGGAAGGTAAACGGTTGATAATGTACGCTGCTGTTAGGACACACTCCCCCCAAAAACGTTTTGGTAAATTAGCTTCAAACCGTAATGCTCGAGCCGTTTCGAGTAAATGTCTATGTTTGCGCTCAACCACCCCGTTTTGTTGGGGTGTACATGTGGGGGCAAGTGGTTTCCAATAAAATCCCATGTTTAGCATAAAAGTTTGTCATGAGATTAGATGTAAATTCTCCTCCATTGTCACACCTAATTCTTTTGATGGATTTTCCAAATTGTACTTCTACCATTTTGTGAAAATTAATCAAACAAATGCTGGCCTCATGTTTATGTTTGATAAGGAAAACCCAAAACCGACCTACTATAGTCATCTACTATAGTGAGAAAATAGTTGGCTCGTGAATAAGAAGGTGTTCGATATTTGCCCCAAATATCACAATGCAAGAGTTCAAAGCATTCATGTGTTTGATAAAACTATTTGAAAAGGGCAATCTAGTGTGTTTAGCTTTAGCACATGCATCACAAACCTTATTCTTATCCTTAAAAGATAAGTTTTGTAAGAAATCTACTTGATTAAGCTTCTCTTCTGAAGTGTGACCCAATCGTTTATGCCACGTGTCCAGTGTTGCTGCTAAAGCCTTCCTTTCATTTCCAATCATCCCCATTCGGTACAAACCTCCTCGGCACTTACCCGCACCAATCAAGACCCTCGAACGCAACCCCTGCATAACACAAAAATCAGGGAAAAAGGTTACACTACATTGAAGATCCTTTGTTAACGATTAACTGAAAGAAGACTACAATTAAACTTTGGGACATTTAGTACTCCCTTTAGTTTGGTGCCTCCTGGTAATATACAATCTCCTCTTCCTTCAACAGAAATCATTTCTCCATTTGGTATAACAACAGGAAGTTCGTGAGTATTATTCCTTTTGTTTTCAAGAAGATCACTTCTATGGGTTATGTGCTCGGAAGCCCCCGAGTCCACAATCCATTCTTCATTTTGATTAGATTTACCGGTCATGTTGGCGGAAGCTTGAGTTTTATTCTGTGAGACACTGACAGAACCTGCAAAGTATTTTAAAAAGGATTGGTATTGACCGCTTGTAAGGCCGGGTATGGGGCTCGATTCGGCGTTAACACAAGTTGCCTTTGGCTTTCCTTTATCTCTTTTGGATTTCCCCGGCCACCATTCCGGGTACCCTATTCTTTTGAAACACCCGTCTTTGTTGTGTCCATCTTTACCACAAAAAATCACAATGGTCTGTCTCGTTATCGCGCTTTTCTCCCCTTTGAATGGTTCTATCATGTTGCTGAATTGATTCGCCATTACGTCGCCCAGGTACAAAAGCCTTGAAGGCAGAAGTTTCAAGTGAAGGTTTCTTGATCATCCCATTAACGAAACCGAACTTGTTTTTAGCGAAAATGAAGTTCCTCATTTCCTGTGACCAATAGCCATCTTTGCTATCTTCATCTTTATTTTTCTGGTTTTTGTCGGACATGGCTGATATGGTTTAAAAGAAGAATAATAAGTCTAGGGATCATTTGTGTCAATTTCTAAAGTTTTAATATGTCTGTTATTGGTAGTTGAAAGTATTAGGGGTCGAAAGTGTCATAGTTAGATAGTTGAGGACTGTTTGTGTAATAATGCTTGTAACGATTCAAAAGTTAGTTAAAAGGCGGTTAAGCTGTTGACAATAGTCAGCTTAACATTTGGGGAAACTCTCTCTCTCTCTTAGATTCTCTCTCTACAATTTTAAGCTCTATCAATGGTATCAGAGCTACCGATTCTCGTCGGAGCTCCATAACCACCACCAAATCGTTGTCATTCACCATTATTGATCATTGTTCTTGATTCAATTCAGTTTTTACTCGTTCGTTCTTCTTCTGTTGTTGTTTCGATAATCTTTTTCATTTCTTTACGGGGATTGATCATTTGTGATCGATCTATTCCTGGTTTTGATCAATTTGTGATCAATTCCATCCTGATTAGCAATCAATTTGTTAGTTCTTTCATTTCTTACAATCATGGCAACGAATACTCGCCAACAAGAGCTTGAAAAACAAATCAAAGACAATCAAATGTTATTGGAAAGATTGAAATCATTGTTCAAGATCTGCAAGCGAATTCGCAGTTAATCAATGAACACATGCAGACAGTAGCCACAAGTGCAGAAGAAAACAAAGCAGCTGTTGCACAAATTCAATTGCAGTTACAGTCAATGTTAGAAAAGATGACTGCAATTGAGAGTAATAGAGGTTCGATGGTTAATGGTGCTCATCAGGAATCAAGATTGGCTAGATTGGTAGATTGGACTTTCCTAAGTTCAATGGAGATGATGTTGAAGGGTGGATTTATAAGTGCAATCATTTTTTTGAGGTTGATCATACCCTGAGAATTTAAAGATGAGATATGCTGTTGTTAATTTGGAAGGGAAGGCTTTACAGTGGCATCAGGGTTATCTTAAAAGTAACAATCTGACAATTGATACAATTACATGGGATGAGTATAGAAGGTCAGCCACTGCAAGATTTTCTTTGGATCTGTTGGAAGATGCAATGGAGGAACTCAAGAATCTGCATCAAAAGGTAGCCTTCAAGATTATTGTGATGCTTTTTGATGCTTTATTAAATAAAGTTTCAATATCTCAAGAACATGCTGTTAGCATGTTTGTAGGGGGATTAAAAATGGAATTGAGATGTTTAGTGAAGGCATTTAAACCAAGAAACTTAAGAGAAGCTTATGCCATATCCAAACAACAAGAAAACATACATACCACCCTATTTGGAACCTCTCAAACCAAAAAATACACACCCAAACACCACTTCTTCTTCTACAACCACCCAGAAAACCTATAATAACTCTTTGAAACCACCACCTACCATGAATGCCAATTCTTTACCTCTACTGCCTAAACCAACCACTACCCAACCAAATAAAACCATCCGAAGGCTTACCACTAAAGAAATGTCTGAAAAAAGGGAGGAAGGGGGAATGTTTCTGGTGTAATGAAAAATTTACACCCTCCCACAACTAGGGGTGTAAATGACAAGTAGCGGCTCGAGATCGGCTCGGTAAAAAGCTCGAATGAGCCGAGCCTTAACGACCCGAGCTCGAGCCCGAGCCTGAAATATGGCTCGTTTAGTTATCGAGCCCGAGCTCGAGCCCTAGATATAAAGTTCGATTAGGCTCGCGAGCCTAATCGAGCCTTAACGAGCTAGAGCCCGAACCCGAGCCCGAGCCTTAGTTACAGCCGAGCCTAAGTTATAGCCTTAACGATTGGGCTCGCGAGCCTAAGTTATAACCGAGCTTTTGCGAGCTCGAGCCGAGCTTTTGAGCTCGTTTGAGATTCTCAAATCACCTCGAGCCGAGCGAGCCGAGCTCGAGCTTTGGATTTTGCTAGCGAGCCGAGCTCGAGCTCGAGCTCAAGATTGTAGGCTCGAACCGAGCCGAGCTCGAGCTCGAGCTTCACAAAACCTTAACGAGCCGAGCCGAGCCCAGTCAGGCTCGGGCTCGGCTCGGTCGTTTACACCCTACCCACAACTGTAGAATAAGTACCTGTTCAGTATTGAGTTAGTTAATGATGATGAGGAAATTTTGATAGAAGATGAGGTAGTGATTAACACTGAGTCACCCCAAATATCAATACATGCAATTACTGGCATACTTCATTCTCAACTATGAAAATAGTTGGCTACATGGGTACCAGAAGATTGTATATATTGGTAGACTCTGGGGCTACTCACAATTTTATCAGTTTAAGATTAGTTGAGAAACTGCAATGTTTGTTACAAGATGTTAGTTCTATGAAAGTTACAGTGGCCAATGGGAACCAATTGGAATGTGGGAAAAGATGTGTTGAGTTTAAGTGGATGATGCAGGGTGTTTGTTTTCAAGCCAACATGCTGGTCATACCACTAGACAATTATGATATGGTACTGGGAATAGAATGGTTGTCTCAGTTGGGGGATATTATGTGGAATTTTGCTGACATGACTATGCAGTTTAAGGTTCAAGATAAGACTTACACATTAAAAGGGGTTGAAACTAATGGGGTGCAGTTATGTTCAACTGAGAAGATGTCTAGTTGATGAATGGACATGCAGGGGTATTTCAGTCCCAAATTTTTGGCCTACAGTTGGTGGAAAACACTGGTCAGGAGACCTTTGGATCTAAAGTCACTGATCCAGTCTCTTGTACAGCATTACAAGAATTATTGGAGGAGTACAAAGATGTGTTTCAAGTTCCTACATCTTTACCACCTTAAAGATCTTATGACCATCAGATTGTTTTGAACAATGGGGATAAGCCCATTAATCTCAAGTCTTACAGGTATCAGGCCCTTCAGAAGGATGTTATTGAAAAAATGACCCAGGAATTGTTGGAAACTGGTGTAATAAGAAGCAGTAAGAGTTCTTTTGCTGCTCCTGTTGTACTAGTTAAGAAGAAAGATAGGTCGTGGAGGATGTGTATGACTATAGACAACTCAATGAAGCCACAGTAAAAAAACAGATTTCCAATACCATTGATTGATGAATTATTGGAAGAATTAGGAGGGGTTGCAGTCTTTTCAAAGTTGGATTTGAGATCTGGGTATCATCAAATCAGAATGTATGAACCTGACATTCATAAGACAGCACTTAGGACTCACCAAGGGTTGTTTGAGTTCCTTGTAATGCCCTTTGGTTTGACTAATGCACCAGCAACTTTTCAGGCATTGATGAACCATACATTTAAAGCCTTTTTAAGGAAATTTGTATTGGTCTTCTTTGATGATATATTGGTGTACAGTCAGACATGGAACAACATGTTGAGCATCTGAAGTTGGTTTTAGAAACATTGAGGCAGGGGCAATTGTTTGCAAAGATGTCAAAGTGCAGTTTTGGGGGTAAACAAGTGGAATATTTGGGTCATATCATTACTAAAGAAGGTGTTGCCACTGATCCTTTAAAGATTGAAGCTGTGACTTCTTGGCCAGTTCCTAAAAATGTCAAGCAATTAAGGGTTTTTTGGGCCTTTCTGGTTACTATAGAAGGTTCATTAAATCTTATGGAGTCATGGCTAACCACTGACTGATCTTCTCAAAAAGGATGCTTTTAAATGGTCTGATGCAGCTCAAAGATCCTTTCAGATGTTAAAAGAAGCCCTGAGTTCTGCTCCTGTTCTTGCTTTACCTGATTTGACACAGACCTTTATTGTGGAGACTGATGCTTCAGCCATGGGAATTGGAGCTGTGTTGATGCAAAACCATCATCCTTTGGCATTTATTAGCAAAGCTTTGTCTCCAAGGGCAACAGGTATTATCTGTTTATGATAGAGAATTACTGGCCATTCTATTAGCTATTAAGCAATGGCATTACTATCTAATCTGTGGCCACTTTATCATTAAGACTTATCAAAAGAGTCTTAAGCATTTATTAGACCAAAAGATAACTACCCCTCTTCAACATTCATGGATGGTGAAGTTAATGAACTATGATTGTTGATATACAGTATAAGAAAGGTATTGAAAATGTTGCTGCAGATGCCTTGTCAAGAGTACAGACTGCTTCTTTGTTTCATATAGCAGTCTCTTCTTTTGAACCCTTAATTCTTGACAAGGTAAAGAGTTCTTGGGCCACAGATGTTATATTTGCAGCAGATCATACAAGATTTTGATGAGCATGGGGTTAATGGTCATTATACATGGGTGGATGGTCTACTGAAAAGAAAGAATAAGATAGTTGTTGGCAATAATGCTCATCTTAAAAATGAGCTATTGCAACATTCTCATAATTCCACCATTGGGGGGGCATTCTGTTGTACAAGCTACCCTTCAAAGACTTAAGGCTATGTTCTATTGGAAGGGGCAGTCTAAAGATGTGAGAGACTTTGTAAGAAGATGCCAAATTTGTTTACAGTCTAAGTATGAGACAACTGCTTATCCTGGTCTCATTCAGCCTTTGCCTATTCCTACTTGTGTCTTCTCTGACATTAGTATGGATTTCATTACTGGCTTACCTACTTCAAGGGGTAAAAATGTCATTTTTTGTTGTAGTAGATAGGTTAACTAAGTATGCACACTTTGTGGGCATGACTCAGCCTATTTCTGCAACTTCTGTGGCACAAGCATTCATTGACAATATTTACAAGCTTCATGGGTGGCCTAATACTATTGTTTCTGATAGAGATGCAATCTTTTTAAGCAAGTTTTGGCAAGAATTTACAAGACTACAGGGTATCTCATTGGCTTTATCACACGCTTATCACACCCAAAGTGATGGCCAGACAGAAGTTGTGAACAGGTGTTTAGAGACTTATTTGAGATGTATGGTGCTTCATTACAGTCATTCTTGGGCACACTGGTTATCTTTGGCTGAATGGTGGTATAATACAAATTACCATACTGCTAATAAGAGTACTCCATTTGAAGCTTTATATGGTTATCCTCCCCCTCTTCATGTTCCTTATGTTCATAGAGACACTGCTGTTGAAAGTATTGATTCAGAGATGTGTTCAAGAGAGGAAGCTGTTAATGTTCTCAGAACAACTCTGCAAATGTTCAAAACAGGCTCAGGCAACAAGCAGATAAGCACAGAACTGACAGAGTTTTTACTCCTGGTTCTTGGGTTTATCTCAAACTGAGACCTTATGTGCAGTCATCTTTAAGAGGAGGTTCTTATAATAAGTTGGGACTAAGTACTTTGGTCCCTACTTGATTATTCAGAAGATGGTGAGGTAGCTTATAAATTGGATTTGCCAGCAGAGTCTCAATTGCATCCAGTTTTTCATGTTTCCCTACTCAAGCAGGCCCAAGGTCCTCCTACTAGTGTTACTCCTCTGCCTAAAGCTCCAAGATTTTGGTTTTAAAGCCAGCTAAAGTGTTGGACCATAGAATGGTAAGACAAGGAAGGAAAGGTGTGTGGTCAAGTGTTGGTGCAATGGGATGGACAATTTGCACTTGAAGCCACTTGGAGAATCGACATGAGTTCCTGTTGAGATTCCCTGATTTCATCATCTGATCTTTCATGTTGCTGTAATCTTGAGGACAAGATTAAATTCAAGGAGGGGAGTATTGATATGGTTTAAAAGAAGAATAATAAGTCTAGGGATCATTTGTGTCAATTTCTAAAGTTGTAATATTCTGTTATTGGTAGTTGAAAGTATTAGGGGTCGAAAGTGTCATAGTTAGATAGTTGAGGACTGTTTGTGTAATAATGCTTGTAACGATTCAAAAGTTAGTTAAAAGGCGGTTAAGCTGTTGACAATAGTCAGCTTAACATTTGGGAAAGGGAAACTCTCTCTCTCTCTCTCTTAGATTCTCTCTCTACAATTTTAAGCTCTATCAATGGCTGCCTTCAATGGAGTTGTATACATATATATTTTTAGGGTTGAAGAAGCTCTGATACCATTTAGAATTTCAATGGGTCTCAACAGAGGTTCCTTTGGATGTTTTTTTATTATATGTTTCTTCGTACAAGAAATGACCCATTATATATCTAGAATGGAAAAAACCTATACATGGTAGGAGCCTAGTGAAATAAAGGTGCAACAAAAATCAAGGAAATAATAAGAAAGTCAATAACAATGATTGACCAATTTCTTAATTACCGTGGTCGGCTTTAACTAACCCTACCTAGTTTAAGATCAGTCTATGCATAAATTAGGGTTAGGTTACCCAACAACCACCCTGGCTATGGCCCCAAATCTTACTACTAAATTATAACTACTTTTCTAATGTTATGAAAAGAACTAAAAACATAGTAAATTGAATTATTAATTTGTCATGATTCATACCTTACTGTACGTAGACTAAACACTGGTTTGAGGTTTTGGTTTGCACTATGAACTCAATCTCTAGATATTTATAATTGATTTAGCCGACTTAATTTGATGTAGGATCTCATAAGTTCTAGAATTCTTTTGTGCCACACACACATATATGCTACACGTACACTGCACTTTGAATTCTTAATATTTTGAATTCTTAAGTGTCAAGTTTTATCATTATATATATTATAATTATTATATTATTATTATCAATAGTAATTAAATAAATATAAACAACTTATTTCTAATTATCAAAGACCATATATGATATATAGTTTATGTAGCATTATAACACAATACTTGGGCATATGATTTCCTACGTATACCTATATCTCACAAATGTATGTTTCAAATTATATTATTATAATTAATTCAGCTACTTCATTCGTTTTTCTCGTATAACTTTTAAACTATAACATTTACAAACTTTCGAGTATACTCCAAAGACGAGCTAATTTTTATCTACGCTTTGACCTAAGTTTCATTAAAAATAGAGTAAGGACAAATATAATTTCTTTTGTTAATCTAACTAAACGGTCTTTTTTTTATAATACTATTAGCTCGACTAGATTCTTATATATCAATTAATCATACTATTCACACCTAGATCATATAATACACACGACATAAAATTCATAAACATTTCTATTTTATTTGATCACAAAATGGGGTGTTACAACTCTCCCCACCTTATAGAAATTCGTCCGCGAAATCTAGTGAAGAGGTAATGGGTACTTCTGTTTCATCTCATTCTTCTTTCTCACATGTCTCTTCGGGTCCTCCTCCTGGCATCCCACTTGACTCTTACCAAAGGGAATTCTCTATTTCTCAATTTCTTTACCCGTCGATCTACGATTTGAATGGGACATTCTATGAAGTTCAACTTGTCATTGATCTGGACTTCTTGCCAAGGCATTTTAGTGACTCGTCTGCTAGACACTTTCTTAGGTTGGACACGTGAAAGGTGTCGTGTATTCCTTGTAATTCCTCTGGCAGTTTTTAACTTATATGCTACTGGCCCAATTCTTTCGATTATCTCAATGGTCCAATATACCGTGGACTTAGTTTTCCTTTCTTCTTAAAACCGAATGATGCCTTTCCAAGGCGAGACCTTAAGTAGTACTTTGTCACCAACTTGAAATTCTAGGGTCTCATTCGTCTATCGGCGTAACTTTTCTGTCTATCTCTTGCAGCTTTCATCCGTTCCCGAATTTGTATTATTTTATTGGTAGTTTCTTCAATGATCTATGGCCCAGCTAACGGATTTCTACCAATCTCAGTCCAACAGACTAGTGAACGACACTTCCTTCCATATTAAAGCCTCAAACAGAGCAGCCTTGATGCTTGAGTGATAGCTGTTATTGTATGCAAACTCTATTAGTGGCAAATGTTTTCATCAGTTTCCTCCAAAATCTATCATACATGCTCGGAGCATGTCTTCTAGGGTCTGTTTTGTCCTTTCACTTTGCCCGTCGGTTTTGTGGATGATATGCCGTACTTAAATTTACTTTCGTTCCAATTCCTTTTGGAAGCTTTTCCAAAATCTTGAGGTAAAACAGCTATTCCTATCGGATATGATGGATATAGGTACACCATGACGAGTGACAACTTCCTTGACATAAATCCTTGCTAACTTTTCCACCTTATAATCGTCCCGTACGGGTAAGAAATGAGCAGACTTGGTTAGGCGATCTACTATAACCCAAATGGCATCATGCCCAGACTTAGTTCGTGGAAGTTTGGTGATGAAATCCATTGTTATCATCTCCCTATTCAGGATCTCAGGTTGTATAAAACATCCTGCAGGTTTCTGATGCTCTGTTTTGACTTGCGAGCACGTCAGACATTTCTCCACATACTTAGCTATTGATACTTTCATGCCTGGCCACAATATTCACTCCGAATATTTTATACATCTTTGTACTACCCGGGTGCATTGTTATACTTAGATCTATGCGCTTCTTCCATCACCTTATCCCTTAGTTCCTCCCGCATTGGGTATCCAGATCCTATTGTGAAATCTTAATATTCCAACTCCCCCTTTAACGAGGATTTTCTTGTTTTTCCTACCATTCTTTCTTTATTAATCGCTTATCGACCAAGGCTTGGGCCTGCGCATCTTTAATTTGGGCTCCATTAACTAAATCTCACTTCAATCTTGATGCGCGTATTGGTGAGTTCTATGTGATTTTCAAATGTGAGCATGCTTGTCCAAACTGGTAATTGTTAATATTGCACTCATGATGTTGTACGCATGTTTATAATCTAATCACACATTACACATGATATTTGTGGTCCCTTATACGTGCTCTACGGCAGGATTTGTCGGTATTACACCTGTGTGTAATGGGCATTAACTGTATGATGTTGGAAGTCACAGGGGTGACACCGTCACGGGGGCCCATGCGTGGTGTGCCAGCGTGGCGTAAAGGTTATAGTGACATGGCGGATACAAGTCATGAATGATGAAATGATATGTTTTTACAACTTGTGTTTATTCATGAACTCACCAGCATTGTCTGACGTCCTTTTAAGCAAATGTCACAGGTAGTGAAGGCTAGTGCTTGTATCTGCCGTTTATCAGGAGGCTATATGACAATGGAATAGGATATGTAGTTCGTGTGTTGATTTTGATGATTATGTCTCCGGTTAAGAATAGTTTGTTGAAGTTTGTACTTTTAAGTTTCCAACTCGTGTACCTTGCAGTTTATGTTAATGTAATAAGTGTTTCTCTTGTAAGTCCGATGTCAATTTGTGTATGGTACATCCTTATCTAGGTGTTTGATAAAATGCCTCAATGAAGCTCGATTTCATTTGGGCATAGATAATTTGTGCAAACTTGTATATTGTGTGAAACACGACCAAAAATGCGTGTTGACAAGTAACGATGAGGTTCTGACAACCTAAGTGATCATTCACCTCATAGGTGCGGATACAAGAGGCTTTAGATAGCCA